>JASANG010003201.1:0-132579 GCA_030248215.1 Enoplolaimus lenunculus
GGTCTGCCCCTGGCTCTGGCTCCGGCAAAAAATCGGCCTCCTTCTCCGGTAGAATTTTTGCCGGAGGTTAAGGCAATTTCGGAAGTAAAATTTTGCATAATTTTCCAAAATTTATCCATTTAGCGCGTTTCGCTTTACTTTTGTCAATTTTCAGGAAAGAAATTCCGAAATTTTGCAGAAAATTGGCGTAAAGCCAATAACAACTTAACAACATATTGCAGATATTGGCTAAAATTAACTAATTAACCATCATTACTACCTAAGTTCGCCTCACCTCCGGCTCCAGCTCCGGCAAGTTTCGTTGACGTCCGGCTCCGGCATTTTTCACCTCCGGTTGCATCCTGCTTATTATCCAACTTATGTGTCAAATTTCAATTATAAAATCTACATACGTTTTGCATATCTTTACATCTGGTACACATTTACATACACACATTCCCCTTCATAAAATTTTTTGTGATAAAATGATAAAATCCCTACTTTACAATTATCCCGCTTCGAAAGTCTTTAGTTTATAGGACTCAACATTTTAACCGAACAGTGTTGTGTTAAGTGTTAATCATAAGTATATTCGTTTGTTTGCTAACAAACCTTTTTCAAAATTTGCTGTAAAGCAAAACCACTATAACATTTAATAGTACAACGAAAAGTGCATGGTATAAGAATGTGCAACTCTTGTTGAGGTTACCATAAAGCTTACCTGAGATTTAGTGATCATGACATAGGCTTAAACTTAGGATTATGGTTATGTTTGTTTAGGCTTGAGCTTAAATAACAGGCCGTTATAATTAACATAGCCTTTGAAAGCATCATATGGTACCCAAAATAGTCGCACCAGGCTGTAATTCTGGTACGAATTTTTCAGCCTAACCCGCTTTTTATCTGCCAGAAAAAAATTCACCCTCGGGTATTCCCAAGTTAAAAACTTTAACCCACGGCCCGCGCGCTCCGGTGCTTTGTGGTGTGAATGTTTATCAAGAACACAAGTGTCGAAACACACGTAACAAGCAGCGCCTGAAAGGGTCAGGGAGAAGGGTCACATATAACCAGTATCAATCAGAACAGGGCCGGAACAGTACGTACAGTGACATTGTTGGCACAAGTTGTTCCCCATCTAAATAAGGAGGGTGTACGCCAGAAACGCGCCGTGTGATAGGTACATTCTTTTGTACACAGAATGTATTCTGGTGCACACTTTGCACAAAAGGTCATCATCCATTCTTGGTTCTCTTCTCTTGAGGTTCCGCGTGGTAAGAAAATGCGCCCGGCACGCGTTGCATCTTTGACCGACCCCTGTTATAGTGAAGGTACAACCTGTGTGAACCACGGCACTGTAAGTATCCGACATCAGAAATGTTCCGCTTGACCGTAGAGTAGTATACTCTTAATAAAGAGTATCATAGACTCTTGGTATAACCAACAATCTGCAATGTAGAAAGAAAAAATATAGAAAAGCATGACACAATTTACTGTGTATATATGTATAACTATTGAAATTGCGTTTGGATTTTAACAAAAGTTTTAAATAGTTTTGTTTAAATTTTGCTTTGGTTGAAAAATTGAGGGTCTCACGTTTTGCTGTTATTGCTTGTTACGCTATGATTAGGCTCAGATTTAGGCTGATCTTTCACTGAGGCTGAGGTTTAGGCTTAGGATTCTACTTCGTACGAAAAACTTAGAATTAGCTAATAAGTTTTACTTGTTAATTTGGTTTCAATATTTTGTTGTAGCAATTAATTTTATCTTGTGAACGGCGTATTTCTACGTACAATGAGCAATTGAAAAAAATGAAGTGAAGTGCGACTACTGCTGGTAATTTACAAGTTTTTGAATAAACTCAGCTATTGAAGTTACAAAATATGGAAATCACTCCAAATTTCCAACTTTGCACAAATATTATATATTTGTACCACGGCTCATATAGTTAAGTGCGTCCTACAACCACCGCACCTTTAGTGCATGACTGTTCGGCACACTTGAGGCACGGTTAACGCACACCCTAGCGTGCCTTAACTGTGATTCAAATGAGCCGAACGGCAGCACAGCACAGCATGGCTGAATACGAATGAGAACAACAAATTCACATAACATAAAATATAGCCCACAACAGGTTTATAGTTTATAAATTTTATTTAACACACGACGTGCAAGTTTTTCATGCTCCACAGTTTTCTAATGCTAGTTAAGGGTATAAACTCAAATTTTCAACGCTCTGTTGATTTCTAGTAGTCACAGGATCATGCTATGCAATATAGCCAAGCTTAAATTTAAATTTCTTTGCAGGAATGGAACGGGTATGAGCATACATGTTGGCACAGATTGGTATAAAAAAGCTTCAAAAAACACATTTTCTCGATTAATATCAATCGAAATCCCCACTTACGGTAACAAGAAGATTTTGTTTTAGTTGCAGCGCGAAAAACTTGACATGATCCGCAGGCTCGGTATGTAAGAGGGTTCTGCTTGTGACACCATTTTAGAATTGGCGTGTCGAAGTACTTTGGTCTTGCTCGTGGGTCTTAAATTTTTCTCTTTTCCTCTCTGCTGTGGGCCCGAGATAGTTAGTCAGTTAATTTAAGAATCCAAAGATTGTTCGTTCTCGGATCGTGGTACAAGTCAGTTGTAGCACGACTTATTGTCGTTCCGATATATAAACGCGCGCTACTATGCTTGTTTCAAGCGTGCGGTTCACTCTATCATCGCTTTCGTGCTGTGCAGGTGACTCATGAACTCGTGCAAGGCACTTTAATGCCCGACCAGATTAGAAATTATTCGGTTTTACGGTATATGTAGTGATACCACGGAATCCGTGACTCCGCTGAGTTGGAAGTTTTCTGGAGAAACCAGAGAGACGCGGATTTTTGGTGCGTCGGCTAAAAAACCCCCAGTTGATAAATTTTTGGAGCCGTGGCGGAATACTTCCAGAGTCTCTCCAAAGACTGCACACAGCTGAATTCGTTAGCGCCGGAATTTCGTCCTGAGAGCCTAAAACTAGCTGTTAGGCGGCAGGTTCAAAGGATCGTGAAGATGTGGAGGTTTGGAAAGCCAGACAAACGCATGGGCTTCTTTTTCCTTTCCGGATCCATTGATTTCTGTCGGCAAGCGCGCATAAAATTTCTAGTCCTGAAATGGACGGTGCGGGTCCCGATTTTTCTTTTTCTTTTTTATCCATCATCTTTTTACCAAAAATATTTCCCCCGCACTACGTATTTTTCCTTCCCACCGGAGGGTAAACGGAATTGTCCGCCACGGTGGCCTGTAGTATTATCGAAGGGTAGGAAAACGCGAGGATAAGAGTCTCCTAGCCCCGAAACGTTTGTTTCGTGGCAAGAATTTGGGCGTTTTTGTGTTAGCGGGCCCATGGCCGGCGGTAAATTTTATCGAACTAATTTGGTTTTGACAATTCTGGGGTCGGGTAGTGATGATTATGCTATGGAAGTAAATGCACTGTGAGCCTGGATGGGAAAACTCATCCCGAACACCGATGAACAGAGTAGCATAAGTATACGCTGCAACCATAATTTCAATCTAAAACATAAGGAGTACCCGCCAAGGATATGTGGCATAGGCTTTAGTCTGGCGTAACCAACTTCATAGTAAACTGTGCTCAATGCCCCTCTGAGATTTAACAGTGAGTAGAAACCATATATTTCAAGTACTACAGCGTTGTAAAAAGATTTCACTTGTTCGAATCAATTTGTTTAAAGTGAACCGACAAACTCGGATGTATATGACAAACTTACAAACCACCGCTCTCATGCCTCGGAATAATAATAATCCCTTAGAGCTTTAACCATACAGTTTATGTAGTTCCCCTAAATTTTTCACAGGAATGTCGACCATTTTATTTTCGGTGTCGGCGAAAACAGCAAAACAAAATAAAACAACATAGAACTAAAACAACAAACAAAACATAAGTAACGTTTACCTCAATCTATTCACAAAAAACTGTAACGCAGAAAAAAATTATACTGATCTGATTTTCCAGCTATTAAGTCAGATATAAACAGAAATTTTATTAACACCATTTGAGTGTAAGTGATTTTTTGCAAATTGCCTCGCAATCAGCTGTACCAATTGCTCTAACGCCAGAAAATTATGCATCGCGCTTGTGCTGGTTTTCAAATTTTTGCGTTATACATCGTGTACGATAATGCACAATTATATACTCTGAAAGACGCTAAAATTTCAAAACCTAGTGATCGTGTGAATGCTTTTGTTTTAAACGACAATAACACTTGCGGGATCAAGACGGCTGCCCCGTCTGAGGCATCTGACAGGGATTTAGTCGAAAGATATGTATTTTTCTCTACAGTTATATATAGACATTTTCTAGATCCGTCGCTGGACAGCAAGCGTGCGACTGAGGTTCATAATTGCAGTAGCTATAACTGCCCGCTGAATACTCATTGTTTGTAGAAAATAAACGTTCGAATAGTGCTTCATTTTGCGCAAATTTTAAATAGATTAGCTCTGAAAACGGACGGTGTGAAATAACAAAACTTTGGATTCACAGCGGCAATAGTGGACACATTGTGGCGTGACGCGGCGTTATCCAAAATCAAACGCAATAAGGTTTGATACGATAATAAACATTTGTGTTCGCCCTAAGCCAATCCAGAATTGCTGCTGATTTCACTCGTTTACTCGCGTCTTCGTCGCGTCTGAAACCTCGTTTCAGCATTTGCTCCCTGACGTATTCGTCCGGCCGATTGTTCACGTGAGATCGCCCTCCTTGACCAACTCGAGCCCAACTGAGCACAATTCCTTCACGGGCATGGCGGACGATGTTATCTAAAAAGTTCGATTCGAATTCCGCTGGAATGTGTTCGGCGACTTCAAGGCTCAGGATCCAATCGTATACTGGAACTGAATATTGAGGCACACTCAGATCGAGAAACGCAACAGTTCCATTTGTCGCTTCGACTGAGTACGGGTTGCCATCGTAACTGTCGTACGCTTCCACTTGTTTGAGGTTCAGAAACATTCGCTTGTATTCGCCTTAAAATTAAGCTTAAAGTTTACGCTATACTTTAATCTAGCATAACCCATTGTAGTAGGTTGCGGAATGTAACCGGATATTTGTTTCCGTTTGTGGTGAAATCTGACTGCGTTTATGTTATGAAGTAACATTTTTTGAAAATGTTGTTATTACTGTATGCCTCAACTGTATTGGCAAATAAATAAAAATATTTAAAACTTGTACGCTTTCAGTTTTTACTATTTTGAATCAGTATCCGTTTCCGCTATATTTGCCATCGGATTGCCCCCTGATACGCTACATTCGGAGCTAATCTAATATTTGAAGCAGAAATACAATGCTGTCCACATTGAAAACTGTGAGCAGGCGCAAAACAGTGGGTACTGTTTACACTTTTTCCACACACAACTGAAATGAGCTGGAAGCGGTTCGGTTCATTTTCCGTTCTGAATATGTAATACAAAAAACGTTCACCAATAGAAAGTCGGAGTACGTAGTGTAGTACTGGCACTTTTGTCGTTCCATTTATGGAAGTTGCAGCCCCTGACTTGAACCTCAATTTCAAGGGATGCCAGGCAATATGAAGGGACCAACGCCACCCCCAAAGCCAACTGCATTAAGTGGTTGTCATGCCAGAATGCCACAAACACAGTCTTAAAAGATTGTTAGAAATTTAAAGTATACCTATAGTGAATTGCTTAGGGTGGGTGTTTGGGGTTCGACAGGCCCCAGTTTGTTTGGGGTATCCAGAGCTCATGGGTTGTTCAACGGGCAGCAGCCCCCTTGAGAACCACATTAAAAAAGTTTTGTATGTTGCAGAATTCGGGGGTTGTAAACAAACTGCCTAACATCGCCACAAGAGCCAACTTCCAATGAAGATCTATTCACTTGGCATTTTAGGTGTAAATGATAGCATTTGTTGGAATTTTTGGACCATGTAAAAGATCAGGTGCGGACCGTTTTTTCACAGGACTGTAATAGAGTAAGCTTAAGCTTTAGACTGATTTTTCTTAGCCTTAGGCTTAGGTAAAGGCATATCCTTACGTTTAGGCAGAGGATGAGAAATATATTTATACTACTGTTATTAGTGATGGGCATCGGATATTTTTTCATATTCGGATATCCGGCAATTCCTGCCGGATATTTATCCGGATATCCGGATATCCGGATATTCGTATATATCCAGATATCCGGATATCCGGATATCCGAAATGAAATTTTCCATTTCGGATATCCGAAACTTGATTTTGCATTTTTTTTGGGTTTCCGAACCTCAATTTTCGTTTCTTAACATAAGCACTTGTTTTAACTTGTTGTTCTAAAGGATGTACCCTGACCCACAAGCTGATTGTTATGAGCGTAAGCGATACAATTCTAAAAATTGTTGTTTATTAAGCAAGTGCTTCAATAGTTCTGGGTATTCGGTTTTGAAGTTTGCTAAAAACTACTGAATACTTGCGTTGGCAACCTGAAATTGAATTGATTTGGCTTGTCCTCCGCCTGATTTAAACAGCTGCAAGAGAGATTCCATCGAACGTCACCCTTCCCTCGAACTATGTATACATGAGTCGTTTTTCGTTCCATGAAGAATGGACCACATTGAAACATACTTACGCTAAATCGTACAAACATCAGCTCAAGTTACTTTTAGTGGTGCCCCACTTTCAGCGGCGGATACAGAAATTACTGACGGGGAGGGATGGTAAATGTTTGAAACGCAATTTTGTCCCAAAAACATTTCGGAGAAAATTGTAAAGTAGGGAGCAGGGACCTTTTTTCATTACAGCGCTAAACAATTTTTTGAAGAAAAATATTGTAAAGTAGGCAACTTATCATTTTATCGAAGTAAATTTGTGACTTAACGCCTACGCCGCCCCCCTCCCTTTGGATCCGCTTTCTCACTAGACCGTTTTAGATAAGGCTTAAGTACTAATTTTTTTGCCTGGCCTTAGGTTTAAGCTTTATTTTAGACATGTTTTTATTACGCTGAGGAGGTTTAAACGTAGGAAGATGCTTTGGTTGTTACATTACTAAAACTAATATTGGTCCAAATCTATAAGATCCGCTTTAGTCTTAGTCTTAATGTATCGGAGAATAATGCCAATTTCAATCTTCTTAACCTTCCCTGATGATTTCAACTAGAAAAAAATGCTCAGCACTTGAGCAAAAAGGGATATGTTTCATATTCCTATTAAAAGTATGGTAAACTAGATCAGCACATTCGCTTGATGCAACCTGGAAAAGTATTAAGAAACAATAGCGTCCAAAATCATGTTAATTATTAATTTTTCTGAAACATCTTGCGGACAGCAAATGTATTTCTAACATTGAAGTTTTTGACAGGATTTGTTAGCAATTTTCAGAAATTCCTTATGGTCGCAGAGACATGGCTGAGGTATACCGCTCTTTGATTTTGCAAGTTAATCGATGTTGCCAGAATACGGTGCGATTTGTGAGCTTCAATAGTCGTGACTATGCAGTGAAACAGATAAATAACTCGGGTGGGAAATGCGCATATATATAATTTGTCAATAAGGTAAAAAAATCGAGTAAACTCAAAAGTCACTTATAAGTGGAGCCTTTTTAAAGCATCAATTGCGATTCGTTTTGTAACGTCTGTTCAAGAAAGTATCTAACAAAATTGGTCATCAAAACTCTAACAGCCATTATGTCGCCACACAATGCTCTTATGAAATTCAATTAACTATGGTAATACAAAGCCATAGGTAAATTTAATACGTTTTGTAGAGAACTTCAATATACATTCATGGATTCCAAGCTAAATTTGTCTACATTTCAGAAATAATTTCGCTTTGCATTCAAGAAAAGCATCTCTTTTTACAAAAAATATTACAGAAATTTTGCTGTCCGCAATATGTTTCAGAAAAATTAATAATTAACATGATTTTGGACGCTATTGTTTCTTAATACCTTTCCAGGTTACATCAAACGAATGTGCTGATCTAGTTTACCATACTTTTAATAGGAATATGAAACATATCCCGTTTTGCTCAAGTGCTGAGCATTTTTTTCTAGTTTCAACCGCTTTACCAAGCTTCTGCATTAATCCATGGGGTGACATCGTCCGTTGCGGTGAAGCTAACCGTTTGTGTGAAACCAACCCTTGGGCTAAAACCGACCGTTGAGGTGAAACCAGCCGTTAGGGTGAAACAAACCTCTGGGGCAAAATTAACCGCTGCGGTGAAATAACCGCTGGGGTGAAACGAACCGTTGGGGCAAAACCAACCGTTGGGGTGAAACCAGCCGTTGGGGTGGAACCAACCGTTGGGGCAAAACCAACCGTTGGGGCAAAACCAACCGTTGGGGCAAAACCAACTGTTGGGGCAAAACCAACCGTTGGGGCAAAACCAACCGTTGGGGCAAAACCAACCGTTGGGGCAAAACCAACCGTTGGGGCAAAACCAACCGTTGGGGCAAAACCAACCGTTGGGGTGAGACCAACCGTTGGGGTGAAACCAACCGTTGGGGTGAAACCAACCGTTGGGGTGAAACCAACCGTTGGGGTGAAACCAACCGTTGGGGTGAAACCAACCGTTGGGGTAAAACCAACCGTTGGGGTGGACCGACTGTTGGGGTGAAACCATCCGTTGGGGTGAAACCATCCGTTGGGGTGAAGCCAACCGTTGGGGTGAAACCAACCGTTGAGCTGAAACTAACCGTTGGGGCAAAACCAACCGTTGGGGTGAAACCAACCGTTGGGGCAAACCAACCGTTGGGGCAAAACCAACCGTTGAGGCAAAACCAACCGTTGGGGCAAAACCAACCGTTGGGGCAAAACCAACCGTTGGGGTGAAACCAACCGTTGGGGCAAACCAACCGTTGGGGCAAAACCAACCGTTGAGGCAAAACCAACCGTTGGGGCAAAACCAACCGTTGGGGCAAAACCAACCGTTGGGGTGAAACCAACCGTTGGGGTGAAACCAACCGTTGGGGAGAAACCGACTGTTGGGTGAAACCAACCGTTGGGGCAAAACCAACCGTTGGGGCAAAACTAACCGTTGGGGCAAACCAACCGTTGGGGCAAAACCAACCGTTGGGGCAAAACCAACCGTTGGGATGAAACCAACCGTTGGGGTGAAACCAACCGTTGGGGAGAAACCGACTGTTGGGGTGAAACCAACCGTTGGGGCAAAACCAACCGTTGGGGCAAAACTAACCGTTGGGGTGAAACCAACCGTTGTGGTGAAACCAACCGTTGGGGTGAAACCGACTGTTGGGGTGAAACCAACCGTTGGGGTGAAACCAACTGTAAACTCTATAAAGTGGTGAAAGTTATAATCGTAAAATTACATAGCTAACGTGTAAAAAGTGTTGAACCAAAATGAAAAATTTCGTGCACTTTCTGTATGAAGTTTTTTGACCGTAACTATTGAAGACCACACTGGTTTGCAAAATCCTTTGGCACAAATATTCCCTACGTACCAGGATACCAGTGTACAAAATTTAAACGATACAGGTCTGATATTACTTGAGCACCAACATGCGATCTAAACTGAAAATACGCGCTTGAGATGCGCGAATCATATATATGAACACTATCGTGTTCATTTAAATAAATTTTAACTTTTTAAAACTTGAATATATACTTTAGCTTTTTGTTATGTTTATATGGACTGCTGTGGAAAAACATGTATTTTCAACAGTTCAGAAATGTACATTTTTATTACTGTGTAAAACTGACGCGCCGAGATGAACTACCAATTTTTTGCCACGTAAAAGTTTATGTACTTTACGGTACAACGGACGGCGCCGGACGGCATCGGAAGTATAGTGCCATCTAGCTAATATTTATCTCAAACTCAAAAGACGAAACGTTCGAACACTAAACTACGTTTCATACGCAAGGTCCACTGCAGAATAGAGCTCATGACAGTATTCATTCAACAAGATGTAAGAAAAGAAATGTTCAATATGATACTGAATTATAACAGCTTTTCTGGCAGTAGCTCTTATTCTTACAAACAATATACACCAAAAAATAAAACGTATTCACAAAAATCGTGAAGAAGTTCAGTTTTCTGACTGAGGTCTGGGCCAATGTTACTTTAAAGGCCGTCCCATTTTCCCGGGACAGAAATGTACCAGGAGTACCCGTCCCATTTTCCCGGGACAGCAATGTACCAGGAGTACATTCAAAAAATATAATTGGGACAGCGGGACAGTTGGACAGATAAGACAGTGGGACAGCTGGGACAGATGGGACAGTTGGGACAGATGAGACAGTGGGACAGATGGGACAGTTGGGACAGCTGGGACTGTTGGGACAGTTGGGACACTTGGGACAGATGGGACACTTGGGATATATGGGACACATATATAACATTTTTTACACCATAGCATTTATTTCGTATATCCGGATTCACGTTTCTTTTGGAATACATATCCGGATATCCAGTGTTCATTTACTGTCTATATCATGTGTTCTCATTATGTTATAAAAACTAAATCGGATACATCGTTTTGAGTTTATTTTGTTTCTAGCACAGTTATAAAGTTGGTACATGACGGTGCGTGTTCGATGCAAAAGACTTGGCTGGGTTAACATTAAGATGAATTAAAAATATGAAGTTGTTATTCTGCTGATAAATGTCTCGCTAATCCGAAGTTTTTTGAATATTGATATGTTTCAGTTAAGAAAACAAGATTTTAAATTATCATGGAACAATTATGCAAGAATGTTGTTTAATATTCTAACTGAGGTTTGGAAACAGTCCAGCTACTTTGGTGGTGAAATCATGCAAATTATTCCAAAATTTTTTTGGACAATTGCATTTCGGACATCCGGATACACGTTTCTTTTCGGATACATATCCGGATATTTTCCATATCCGGATATCCGGTACCCATCTATTACTGTTATGGCCCTGTTCTTTACATTAGTCGAATTTTTTTAATAATCCCAAGTTTGTATTGGGATATAATTAAGTTGAGACAAACTTTTTAGCGCCGATTTAGAACAATCCAAAACAACAACATACCGCTTCCATCTCCAAAACTTCCAACGCGTTTGCCAGCAAACAAAGATGACAGCTCTTTGGTAATATTTTTGTCGTGCATATGCGCTCTAACTAAATTTAGCTTTGTACACCAGCCTCCAACGGTACTTTCCGTTCCTGACTGAAAATAATTTTTTGGCATTTTTCACTTTTCTTGAACAGAAAAAACTTCCCCATGCACAAATTCTTTTTCACTGTATTCCAACGTTGTTGCCGCCTCCTCAACCTCTGGCAAGCCCAAGGAAGCTAACTACTAAGCAACTCATTATTAAGCAGCTCAAAATTCCGCAATTGTAAAGAACAAGGGCAGAACAGTATTATAAGCATATTCCTAAGCTTAAGCCTAAGCCTCAGCCAAAGCCTAAGCGTAAGAATGAGCATATTCCTAATCCTAAGCCAAGCAAACAAATTGTCTAATGCTTTAAGCTCACTCTTTTCTAGTCCTACAAAATACGTTCGGCCCCTGATCTTTACATGGGCGTAAAATTCAAATACAAAAGAACTTTTACCTGTGTTTTAAGCGTCTAGAATGAGCACTACTTAGTGCGGAGTAATAGTTTCAAAGAAGTTTTTTTTGCGACACATCAATTAAAAATCCTGGCTACGCGCCTGCCAACTGGTGATTGGTGCTGCATACATTTGCAAATTTTGGCAATTGCGGTTTACTTACTTTGCGCAGTTCACATTCCAACTGGCCTTTTTTCTCTAAGGCTTGATTGAGAAGTTTGGAAAGTTCATTTCGTTCGTTTATTAGTCGATCTGTTTGTCCTGCAGTAGTTGCACATAAACGATCTTCACCATTAGCACTTCGTGTAGGTTCAGGTCGACTTATAAGTAATTCTTTGACAACAGCATTTTGTCGAAATACCGTCAAAATGCATAAAATTAAAAAGACTGACGCAAACACGGATAAGATTTTATTGTTCATTCTGTTTTTTTCGCGTTTTTAATTTGCACAACTTATACAAACTTATAAACGCTCCATTGTTCTTGAATTTGTTGTGCTCAATAATTCGAGCAGTTTAAACTGCTCAGGTATCATATTCGTTAATCCTGATCACTTTTGTTTTCACAATTTTATTTTATGTTACAAATACGTTTATATTTATATTTATAACGTTGCTACGATATTTCGTGATTTTCATCTAAACATCTATAAAAAATTATGTGTATTATATATTATATATTATGCGTATTATATGTTATATATGAGCAGGGTGCACGCGGCTTTGCGAGGCTCAATTTTTCAGGATTTTTTAACCAGTTTTTTAGGTGTTTACAAACTTTTTTCAGATTCTTGTAGGCGTCCCAACATCAAAAATGGACCCCCCTTTTGAAAATCCTGACTACGCCCAACACCGCATAGTTAATTGTGTATATAGTATGTTTGTTGATTGATATTAATTTCTGAAACAAGATTAACAAGCAGTCCCTGAAAGGGTCAAGGAGACGGGGTAAAACATGTCCTGTATGAATGAGTCATACCACATATTAACTATTTAACAAAATGGGCTACGTGATTTAATGCTGATTTGAAGGAAAATTAATATTGTTCGGGAAAATTTATTTTACCGTAAAAGACGTTCGTTAGCAAATCGCAATCAAGACCATGTAACCGTAAGCATTCAGCGTTTTACCACGATTTCAAAAACAGTTTTCAATCAATACTTGTATACTAAACAACTTCTCACTTATTTTTTAAAACACTTGAAAGCGGCATAGATAAGCTGTTGAAGAACGGATAATTTTTTTAATTTGTCAATCAAGCCACTGTCGAATAATACCAGTACTAGAAAGTGAACAGTTATAAACTCACAAGTTGTAGACCAACAGAAACGAGAAATGGACTGCGAATGACTTATATCGTAACGGGCACATCAATGTCATTGAAGACATAGACATCAATCGCCGATTGAAAATTGAAGGGCATAATTGGTTATCAGAGCACAAGGCCGCTTAAAATGTTATGCGGTTTAACCAAAATTCCTAAAAACTCTTCTGAGAGTTTTCTGAAATTCCAAGCCCCAAGCTGATATCGAACTAGAGCTACCAAACCACGGAATAGACAAATCAACTTGCTAACCGACTGACCCACTGCGGTATCTGCAAAATTTTTCTTCACAGCGGTATTAAAGATGTAAGCAAATGCACGCGATCATGCGGTACAGCGTAAATAGAAATTACAAGCCTCCCGTGGCACATATTGTAGTTGTAGTTAATTTAATATGTATATGATGAAACTTGTTCGGTACATGCTGTATATGCATAGTAAGTATGCAAATTAAGTATAAAGTGTTAATACATGAGAGTCAAAAATAAGATTACCGTTTTCCGGGGGGATCATGGCACTAAAAACTGGGGTCTTTTTCCCTAAAACTAAGCTTTGAGCTTTGAATTTTTGCGCAAAGATTCTGCGACAAATGTCCGTTTAAGATAGCTAAACCAAAAACCAAAATAACAGCTAAAAGACCAGATATTAAAGGAGAAGCCATTGTAAAATTTATACCCAATAATTTGACTTATTTTAAAAGAGACGGCCTCCAGGCCGCCTCAAAAACTTTACAGGATATATTGAAATGAATCGCATCAGATATATAATATATAATATATAGATAAACGCGACACCAATCTCAATGCAACCTGAAATGTTGATTAATCTAGTTTCTGAAACATTGTGCATGAGCTGTTGCCAAATATAAATTTCGCGGTATTGATGTTAAGTTGACGCTTATTTGGCGCGCAAATAAATAGTGTCAAGATATTTGAAAAAATTTAAAAAATCAGGTTTTACTTCGCCATTTTTCAGGTTTTTTTATTTTTATAACTAAGGGCTTCGAAAAATCAGGTTTTTCAGGTGTTTTAGTAAAAATCAGTTTTTTTCGCGTTTTTTTTCAGGTTTTTCAGGTCGCGGGCACCCTGTATGAGATTTGCGACCAATTATCCGGCTTCTGCAAAATATCAGCATCCGGCTACGCTGTTTCAACTTGTCGGATGTTTTTAAAAACTTCAAAATTTGAAGCCATCATTTATGTTTTATACTAACTACCATGAAACTCATTGACTTGCTTTTACATATTTTTTCTGTCATACAGGTAATGGAAATGTTTGCATGTGCCCGTGCACGTTCACAATCTTTATTGGGTTACAATAAGACTGGAAAACCTGATAAAGATTACAGCCACCACTATTTTATAGTGCTGACGGAAGACTGTGTGTCTTTAAAAGGAACATTGGCCGAACAAATATTGGAACTGAACGCAATGCTACGAAAACATAGAACAGTGGAATACGGTCGCTGTTAAAGTGTCAAAATGCATCGGTGTGAGATGTTAAGCTTTGTCAAGTAAGTAAACACTTTGGATACTTTAGCAATGGAAGGAAGGATTGGTTACGTTCTTATGTTTGAATACAATGTAGTACTTTACTACGTTCGAATTCATTATCCGGCTCCCGCCGGATATTACATTATCCGGCTCCCGCCGGATATTACATTATCCGACTCCGAGTCCGTCGTTTTTGGTATCCGGTCGCACGCTGATATATATTATCTATGCTTAGTGTTTTTAAAATTTTCAGCTCAAATACACTAATATCAATATATCGGGGTTAAAAACCCATTTCGTCGACACAAATCATAACCTACATTGAAACACTTAATATTGTGATAGATTGAACCAGAAGCCTAATATTAGCAGCCGCACAATTATGTATCGTTGTCAAGGGAGTCCAAAACTCTGAAGTTTGAATTTTGGTTTTAAATTGTGAAAAACTTTTTGAGCGACTGTTAATTTTAAAAGTATTGAAATGGAGTTACTAAGCGACATGACACTAAAATAATGCCTGTAAGTAGCATTTTACACCAAATTTGATGGCCATGCTACATATCGAGAGGTATACTTTATGCGGCTGCTAACAAAATCAATTTATATAAAACAAAATTCTCATAAGCGAACAACTCAAAATTAAACCTAAATTTGATGAAACTGTTCCACCCTGTGTGATAACTACAAACATGTGTATACTTTATGTTATGTAAGGAAGTATATTTTTGTATGCAATGTCACTGGTACACATGCAGAAATATTTTCACTTCGTCCCTATGAAAATGATAGGGCACTTTATCTATAAATTCTTGGTCAATTGATACGTTTATTCTAGAAATAATTTCATTCAAAATTGTGCGCCCGATTTTCAGTTTGCAACCCGTCTACATATTTTATGTTTAAGGGTGCGTTATTTAATGTTAAGATGAATAGATCATGTTTTCTTGCATTTTTTGCTTTAGCTATACCAGTGGGTTCCAGTACAGAAAATATGAAATCTGCGACAAATTTTCTGTTTTTTAATTTCTACGGATACGTAGATAAAAATTTCGACTCATATACACTTCCCTCACATTAAAGATTAAGCCCTAGGCTTAAGGTCAGGTTAAGGTTTAGTGTGCGGACTGCACGAGTACTGCTTGTGTGAATGATGTACGCTAGTTTAAAAACGGTCCTAAGTGGGTGTGATTTCACAAGTTAAATCAAATAGCCGGGTCTTGCCTGCTATTAAGCCGAACAAATCTTAAGAATCTAAATTCAAGCAGATCAAACACGCCTGCTTAATCGATTCACATTCTGACTCAAGAAAATACTGACGCAAAACCTTCATAAAAACTGTAATATACATCTCAGTTTATATTTCCTGTTCGGCTCTTGTCCTATTTTCCTTAGATTTACGCTTAGAATTAAGGTTAGGCTTTTGAAAGAAGTTGCATAAACCATCCAACGTTTTCCGTAGGTTTCCTCTCAAAGCACACGGATTGCGGCCCATGTAAAGATCAGGGGTGGATCGTTTTTTGTGGGACTAGAATAGAGTAAGCTTAAGGTTTAGACTATTTTTTGCTTGGCTTAGACTAAGGCTTCGGCTTAGGCTTAGGAATATGATTATAATACTGTTCCGCCTCTGTTCTTTACATTGGTTCGGATTACAATCCGTTCGTTTATTGAGAACAAAAACTTGAATGCCGCACCAGTCATCGATGAGAACAACCGACAAAGAAAACGAAAACCCAGAGAAAATTAAAACTAGCGATTCTTTTCAGACTGTGTTCAGTCTATGGTCACGCGATATAATAATCATGAACCTAATGGTGTACGTTGCGGCAATAGAAACCTCACCGTCCCACAACTCTTAAAGATAGACAGTCTTGTGTGAAATAATACTGAACTCACCGCTGTTGCCGTAGTCTAGGTAGAGTGGTGCGCCAATTGTGTGAGGGGCTCCCGGCCAAAAATCACTGCTTAGAAATAAAACTTTAAAATAAAGAAAAGAAATATTTTTTAGCGTAAAATACGTCGCGAATAAGTTTGCAAATTTTGCACTGGGACACTTAGGCACAAACGACTCCACTATGTGAGAGTAAGATGGGCGCTAAGCATGGTATTGTCTAGGAAATAAACGTGAAAAAATAATGTGGTGCGTTTTACTGGTATTTATAGGCTAAATAACATAGCTAGCGTATGATCACGCTAATATTAGATTGCACAAGCAAAGCTTTTTTGGGTAAGTTCGGTTTTTATGGCTATATTCTTCGATCTGAATAAGGTTTGAGCATTCATGACGGACCATCCACAGTATTTTGACACTTGAATTAGCCCGTTTCGATTCAATTAGTAGCACCCCTGCGCAGATGCGTGTTTTTTTAACTCCTGTTTTGTTCAACTGCGAATACTGCAGGGCCGTAACTACGACGACGAAACGCTCTCTGCTGAAGTCTTGACTATTCTTGTTCGTTTATAGGAAACTTCTAGAAAACATCTCGCATTTCCTACTACAGCAATTTGTTTGTTGCGGGCGACATTTTATTATACATCGACGGCCAGTGTTACGCAGTTATAGTTTTAACTTATCGGAACGTATAGTTTTCAATATTGCAAACAAATCTCGTTTTTGTAGAGCTTTGATTATTAACTTTCACTAAAACTCTAATCAAATTAATAGCAGATTTTTTGGAAAATTAAACGTGCATTATTATTTGAACAACAATTTGCTAACGAGAACTAAGTTTTACGCCCTCAATTGTTCTAACTTTGCTCTCAATAATGGGTTTTGCACGCATCTCGCCAAAAACTTAACCCAAGACATAACCCTAAGTAAAATCCTAAGCCTAAACGCTACTGTAATGTTAAACCAAATTTTACCAAAATTTTAAAATTGCAAAAACTCTGAAGCAAGGGTACAAGTGCCAAAACAGTCAACAATTATGAGCAAAAATGCATGGACGAAAAGCTCCAGCGCGCGATGCATTTTTCGCTTACAACCCGTTCATTTAGGAGGTACTTGACGGTAGGAATGCAAAATTAGCATAATTTTTTAAAATAAAAACAAAACAACTTTGCAGTACGATTATCTTACCGTGTGAGATTGACACGGAGGCAGGACAAAAACGCAACGAGCGTTGGTTACATTTTTGTGCACAGAATGTACTCAGTTGCACAAAACATGCAAAACAACGCTGTGTTGGTGGGATTCGATATACCGAATTTCAATGTTTACAAAACTGTTGAAAGTAAATTGTTTCAAAAAATTTTATTATGTTCACAATGGTTCAATGCTGCTATGACGCTTTTTTCTATTTTGCGACAAACTTTCATTGCATAATAAAGTTGATGAACTCCAAACTATTGAAGTGGATACGTCACGTTTAATGTTTGCATTTTCGATCCGCGCAGCAAGCATCTGCACAACATAAATTACTTTGTTGAAACAGGGCAGAAAAGCATCCGCTTCCGAAATATAAACAAATTAGTAAAAAGTACTGTTTGTAGGTTTTCGAATATCCTACGTGTTGCATTATACAGGTCAAAAAATTTCCACTTGCTTGTTATGAATCATCCGGAAGCACCACAGAAAGTTATATAATTTCAGTTCGCTGAACGTAACCGTTGGTCAAATGAGAGCAAAAATCAGCGCATGATTTTTAGACTAAAATGAAGCAGTTTAGTTCCTTAGGTGCTAACTATCATTCATGTGTACTTAATGTTACGTAAGGAAATGAAATTGTTGTATAAAAGGTAAACGCTACGCGAGCAGAAATAAGTATTTTTAATTTGCACATACGACATTGCTAGTATACATTTCCAGTCAGATGTGGAACTGACAATTATGTATTCATTCATATCTGTGTGTTAACAAATCCCAAAATCAAAAGCACCGACAACAAGTTGAGTAGAGCAATGCGGAAACAAGGGCGGTAAATTGACCTTCGACAATTAAAACTTAGGTCTTTTCGTTTTTCTTCAGCAAAATTTAAACAAACATACCAAACAGGTATAGTTGTGTATACAGCAACGTCACCACCTACGAAATGTTTGAAACTTTACTCTAGTAATGCTAGTCAGCCGGCTTTGCGCAATGCGCAAAAGTTAGCGAATGTACAATCTGCGTGCAAATATTCTATTCACGGAACAAATCACGTGTCCGTTCTAAGAAAATGCTGTAAACAACTTAATGCTGGTACGTTGCCCAAAAATGTGGGACATTCCAGATTTAATTACATAGATTAGATTGATATTAGTGTTGTTTTTTAACTTCTCTGCCAAATATCTTTTATGTGACATTTGATTGAAATATCTTCCTAAAGCTTGTTGTTTTAGCAATTCCGGTTCCAAACGTATAATGATGATTTTAAAACCTCTATAGATGTAATATTGTGTCATACGTACTCGGGCCCATGTAAAGATCAGGTGCGCAACCGGTTTCTGTACGACTGCTATGGAGTAAGATTACGCATTAGACTAATTTTTTTGCTTAGGCTTATGCTTAGGCTCATGCTTATTCTTGCGCTTAGGGTTAGGATTAGGCTTTGGAGAATATGCTTTTATACTGCTGTTACGCCGCTGTTGTTTTATTGACTCGGACTCCAAACAAACGAGATCACGTCAGTTTAAACAATTTCTAACTTTTTTAGAAAACACTTTTTTCATTTTAAAGTATAATCTGAACGTAAACAACCGTTGTGTGGAAGCAATTTTTAAAGCGAAATCAACCGTTGGGGTGAAACAAATTGTAGGTGTGAAAGCAATCGTTGGGGTAAAAAACCGTTGGCCTGAAACCAACCGTTGGGCTGAAACATTCGTTGGTTTAAACCAACGCCGGGGTGAGACCGACTGCCGAGGTGAAACCAACCGTTACGGTGAATGCAATCATTGGGGTGAAAGTAACCGTTGGGTGTAACCAATCGTTGAAGCGACACAAATGGTTTGGGTGAAATCAATCGTTGAGGCAAAATTAGCCGTCAGGGTAAAGCCAACCGTCGTGATGAAACGATATGTTGGGCTGAAACCAACCGTTCGGGTAAAAGCAATTTTTGTGGTGGAAGCAACCGTTTGGTGTAACCAAGAGCGCATAATACAACAGCGTGCAACTCTTGGGGTTCCGCATGGTGCAAATGTACCACCGGGCGTTGTGTTTTTGGCTGTCCCCCTTTTTTAAAGGGGGGGTCGTTGTCACATGCAATAAACCTAAATTAAACTATAAGCGGATCATTTTGGTGCCGCATACATAAAGTGTCATATTTCGCACAGATTGTACCACCCTCCCTAAATAGAGGGGGTAGAACAAAAACGCAACGCGTGCCGGGTACATTCTTTTCTCACACTGAATGTAAACAGTTGCATACTCTTGTATAAGTATGTATCATCCAGGGTGCGACCGGATACCAAAAACTGACGGAGCCGGAGCCGGATAATCTAATATCCGGCCGGAGCCGAAGCCGGAGCCGGATAGTTAATTCGATTGTTTATTTAATCTCATATTCCTTTATAAGTCTATAGTTTGTATTCTGGTTTACTGAATCATATTACTGTTTGAATTACTGCTTGAGCGCATTAATTATGGGTTTTTCGTAAATTAATAGCCTATCACTCAAAAATTACCACAAACGTATACATTTTTTGTTTATATATTTCCACAAATAATTGAAATTCAAGCAAAAACTAAAATAAAGTATCTAGGTAGCATTCAGATATCAGAACGTAACTCACAATTCTTCCTTTCGTGGCCTATATAAAAAAGTGTTTTCGAGACAAAGCTTGACACTTTAACAATGAACCTATTCCATTATTCTATTTATGTAACGTTGCGTTCAGTTGCAATATTTGTTTTGCACGTCTTACTTTTACGGTCGGGCATCCAGTTTATGTAAGATACTATCAAATAGAGGGTTATGTAGCTTAGGATTTAAGGCTATTGTTTCGCTTAAACTTAGTTTTGACTTATCTTCACGTTAACTGCAACGTAACGTACAAAGTAGCCGGCATGCAACCAGAGGCCTAGCCAGAATTTTAAAAGGGGAGCTACGTTCTGAGAAAAAAATTTGAAATTGGAGCTACTTTCTGAGAAAAATTTAGAATGGGAAATTACACTTGTTCTCAACTAAATTAATCGCCTTAAGATTGAAGCAAATATAAAACTGGTTTCCACAGTGAATGTAGTTTCAGTTACTTGAGTTCTAACTAATAAATATGCATGCAGATAATCAATAAAATTGATAACTTACCAGCTCACTTATTACGGCATATACCTTTTTAGACCTCCTATTCTTGTCGTTACCACCCTGCTATCCAATAAACGTACCTTATTCAAAACTATTAAATGGTTTACATAACACAATTATGACACAATAAAGATATAAAAGTAATTCAATCTAAGTCAATTAGTTTCATGTTTTCAAACTTTTAAACAAATATTCTGCAAGAAAAAATACCGCAGCCAGACCCGGTTGTCGATTTTTTGCCGGAGCCGGAGCCGGATATCCGGTCGCACCCTGGCTATCTTTCACTTTCGGTGTAACCAATCGTTTCCATTGAAACCAAGCTCTAGGGTGAAACTAACCACTAGGGCGAAACAGATCGTTGGAGTGAAACCAAGTGTTGGGGATAAAACTGATCGTTTCCGTACAACCGATCAGTTGGGTAACAGCAACTATTGGGGAGAAACCTATAATTGCGGTAAAAAATAAAACTTGTGTAAAACAATTTAACCGATGTGTAAAAAATTAAATATGTTGTGCATCACTTAGCTGTAAAATATCAGGGCAGCAGATTGTTGAAAAAATTATTAAAACAAAATATTAAAAACATTGAACAAAATATTTTCTCATGAGAAAGAAGTTAGTTATTTCGACTTTAATGTGCATCGAATGCATTGAAATTACGTGGCTAACGGGTAAAAATCGCTGAGTCAAAATAAGAAATTTCGCGAACTTTCTGGTGTGAGTTTTTAAACCATAACATTTGAAAGCCATATTTGGTTGGCAATTTTTTTGGCATACGTATGCAATGCCTGTTTCACCGCCAGACGCCGCCGCATGGCAGCGGACGCCGGCACCCGGCGGAATTCGGCGTTGCACGGCGGCGTGTGGCGACGTGCGCCGACATCCGGCACAGTAAAGCGCAATTAATAAGGCTGCCAGCCGGGCTCGTAACCAAGGGAGGCAGGTGGGGTCAGTCCCCCAGAAGAAATTTTGGGCCCCCCTAGAAAATTGTCAACTTTGCTTGCAAGTCATTAAAAACCCTTGAACGCCCCTCCTGAATAATTTTTAGCAACCCTAGCAATGTGAGCTGACTACGGCCTGTTGTCAGCATGGGAAATTTCACTAAGCAGCTTTCATATTGCATGAATATTACTGCGAGAACTAAATTGAAAATTCGCACTTGAGATGCGTGAACCATATCTATGAACACTATCGTGTGCATATGATTACATGGTTTTTGTGATATCTCCAGTTCTACAAGTTAGCTTTCCCACTGCGCTGTACAAATTTTTACTCGGTAATGCTTGTTTTTTATTTCTGATTGACGGTTATACAGGGTTCACGTTAAAACCATTATATATAGTTGCCATTGTGCAACCGGGGGCTAAAATATTAACTAGAACCGTAAGCTGAGGAGTTTAGCCGGGCTGGTACCGAAGTTGCGGCCAATTTAAACAATTAGAATGGTTTTGAGTTTGCTAATATTTGGGAGATTCACGTAATACTTAGTCGCTTTTGTCTTGACAGAGTTTGAAGAAGATAGGGATAAAATAAAGTCTTAACAAAATATGGACAAAAATAAGACACAAACTGAAGCTTTCGTAACTATTTGTGGTTTTTGCATGCGCGTGAAATAATTTGGATTTTCTTGTGTTCGATTTCGTCTAAAGGAAAGTGTCCTGTTATAGCGTTACAATTTTTAAACTTAATACTAGTTTATATCTCTATCGCTGGTATATTTTCTTGGCTGTTGTTTTCCTATAAACGTCTTGGCCCACTAATTGTTCTGCAACACAGCTCGAATTCCAACTCCCATGGATGATCTGAATTTTGCTCGAAATCATTTATCTGATATGAGTGGCATCCCTGAAATATAATAAACGAGAATTTAAAGCAAACAACAGCTTCATTTTCACAAACGTCGCAGTGGTGATATGAATAAGGGGGGTGACTGATATTTATTTTTCTGCTCAATAGAGGGCATCCGCTTTCGGTATTCGGTTACAGACTTTAATTTGTTTTTTAACCCACCCTCTCTTATTGGCACCTTACACTTTTTGTACCATTATCGGCTAAGGTTTATTTTGACAGGCGTAACAGTAGCATAAGCAGGTTCTAAGCCTAAGCCTAAACTTTATCCTAAGCCTAAACCAAATCTAGTGTATAGCTTAACCTAATCTTATATTTTCCTGTAAGAAAAAGTGAATCCGCCATAAAGTAGCACAGCTCAATTCTCTATAAAGTTAAAAACGTCAATAGCGTGTCAAAGTTTACTTGGTCTAGGAACGTTGTATGTTATCTAGATAGGGTAATTAACATTTATAGACTCTAACTAGAAATTTTTAGACTCTATCTGTTTACACGCTCTAATTAGATACATACACTCTCGACACTAAGACTCAAAACAGGAACCCTGCACTTTTATATCCACAGGTGCCCTTTTTATTCGGCACACCACCGTGGTAATTGTTTTTGTTTAAGTTGATGAACCTTTCAAATTTGGCTGAGGCTTTTGTCTTCCGCGCTTCAATCACGGCCGATTTTTCTACCGGTTTGTTGCCTGTTACCCTCCGTCCGTCAGTTAGTTTGAAATTTCAAAACGTTACAATATAACTTTCACTCTACAATGATTACTATTTCCGCAGGATAAAACAGAAGTTAAATTTCATTTATGAACACTTAACCCCTATTCACACGTGCAAGTTTTTGCTGCGAGAACTTGCAGCTGCAACTTGCGCGAAATACTTGCAGCTGCAAGTTTTTGTAAAGAATCATAACTTTCATTCTGAATCTTGACATGAATTTATGTGAATAATTTGCAGACCACTGCAATAAATATCAAACATAACCTGTAATCTATCAGTTTAGCCAATGAATGATAAATGAATTCGACTTGCAGGATTATTCATTCCTACGAAGAAATTCTTCGCATATATTAATCATGAATAACTTGCAGCTGCAAGTTCTTCGAATGAATTTTTCAAAAAACTTGCAGCTGCAAGTTTCGGTTGTACGAAACATTCATGCGCAAAGAAGGTTATACTCGAAATTTCTTGACTTGAAAAAGTTTTCATCGCGATGCAATCTTTATTTAATGCTTACAAATTCAAAACTAGTCCAATTACTTTTGCCGTCGGCAGTAAAATATCAAACAAGTTAGATATTTGAATTAATTCACACTTCTTGAATAAATTTAATAAGTCTGAATTAATTCAAAAGCCGCTCAGGAACATGTCTTCTGATTGGCCAATGAAAATGCAAGTGCAAAAAGTTCGAGCGATCTGCGACGGCGTTCACACGTGCGAATTAAATTCAATCACATGAATTCTAATGAATAATTTGGAGCTGCAAGAACTTCAAATCTGCTTTTTGACTAAACTTGCACATGCAAGTTGCACGTGCAGTTTTTGCTGCAAAAACTTGCACGTGTGAATAGGGCTTTATTCACCACCGGTTGCCATGTATCGGAAGCGTTGAAAACTATATTAATCAAAAAAGTGAACGCAGATGTTTGCTGCATTGCCTTACTTCTTTCAAGAATTGAAATTCTTTCCGCAAAAGCTGATCGTTTCTTCCTTCAAAAATAGTATCAAAGTCACAAAGTTGAACGACCAAAGGATTTTCGTATGCTCGATGTAACTCCCATTCGGAATGTACAAGCCAGCTAGTTGTGCTCGGTGTGAACTCGCGTCCAGGGACAACATTTTGATCGTGTTGACCGTCGAGAAGCTGAAATATACATACAAAACATTAAGATTTCGCGAATTCTTGTGGGAATGTGTGCTTATGCGAAAATATTTACTCGAAATCAGTTAATATTTGTTCAGTTTGTTTGTGAAACTAACAAATTCTATTTAATATATAAAACGTTCTCTTATAAAAGCTGCCAAAAGCCGCTTTTGTGATGTCTTATACCAGGAATATTAAGGAATATACCCATTGTATATACACCACGGTAAAACACACGAACTAACCACTCCATTATTCGGCCCAGAAGCAGTTTTACATCGCGACCGTCCGTACAACATAATCATTAAATCACAACGGTTTTCAATCAGTCCACAACGTCCATGTGCATCCATGGCGTCTTCGTCTTTGACTGGCCCAGCGTGAACTGCTTTGAATTTGTATTCAAAATACTCACTGTCTCCACATACTGCACCATCAACTGACGTTAAGCATAAACACAGCAAAGCGATAAGTGATCGCTGTAATTGTAGCCTAAACTAGGAATATATAAAAAACATTGTGTGTAAACGCTTGGTAAATGTAACAAAAACGGAAACGAACAGTGATCAAAATATTGGCCCATGTATAGAACAGGTCCCTCCTAATTTCCCGGGTCATATCTCAATTTCCCAAAATCCAAATTTACCCGGAAATATCCCAGTTTCCCAAAATCGCAATATCCCGTGTAATATTCCAATTTCCAGGTAATATCCCTATTTGTCAAACTAGCAGTATCCCCAAAACCCAATTTCCCTGGTAATATTCCAGTTTCCCAAAATCACAATTTCTCAAAATCCCAATTTCCCAAAATCCCAATTTCCCAAAATCTCGAGGGAAAAACGCTGCGCCCAAAATCCAAGTTTTCCGGGTAATATTCCAATTTCCCAAAATAACGACCGAAAAACGCTGCACCCAAAATCCCAATTTCCCAAAATCCCTATTTCCCAAAATCTCGAGCAAAAAACGCTGCGCCAAAAATCCCAATCTTCCAAAACCCGAGCGAAAAACGTTGCGCCCAAAATCCCAAGCAAAAAGCGCTGCGCCCAAAATCCCAATTTCTCAAAGTCCCGAGCGAAAAACGCTGCGCCCAAAATCCCAATTTCCCAAAATCCCGAGCGAAAAACGCTGCGCCCAAAATCCCAATTTCTCAGGTAATATCCGAATTTCCCAAAATCCCAATTTCCCAAAATCCGGAGCGAAAAACGCTGCGCCCAAAATCCCAATTTCCCAGGTAATATCCGAATTTCCCAAAATCTCAATTTCCCGGGTAATATCAGCGGATTTTGGGAGGGACCTCTTCAATACATGGGCCAAAATATTTATGGAAACCAAAACGAAAAATGGATATTGAAGCACAAAAGCTTATAAAATGTTTGGTTTTTCGTCAATACAATGGGTCAATGGCAATATTCACAGGGATTGTTGAGCGAGGTTTTGGAAGAATTTAGTCATTTTTAGTCCTAATGGAGCCAATTCAGTATACATGGAATGAAAAATGGAGTAGCTGATAAATGATTTACAAGAAATAATAAACATAAAAGTAACTTAATTTCCATATATATACATATATATAATATATTATATATATTATATATAATTATATATATTCATATATTTCAATAACCGAAACTGAAACGGACACCGATTTTTACCCGATACAGAAACGAATAGCCGGTTAAACCCTGGTAACTATCAAGCAAACCAATTGTTAATAAACACAGGTGTGAAAAACTTACATTTTGCGCATTCCAGCAAAGTCGGTAAAAATAAGCATAAATATTTATATATAAATAAAATGTAAAGCGGGAACAGTTTTGCCAAGTGGAAAATATAAGCAATACAAATTAAAATTAAAAAATCGCGTGAAATCGCTATTTTAATCGCTTTCCGTGTTTCAAACAGCATCTTTCAAAACTGTTTTGTACTTTTGACACGATTCCTATTAAGACAGCTTTACCTGTAGGAAAAACTAGCAAGTATAGTAACAAATTTTTTTTCGCAGTTGCAGACCTCTGCAGTTCTTTTTTGGAAGATGTCGTTTGAAACGTGAAAATCGTTTATGTCCGACACGATTGGTTAAACCAATGTTTTAAAGTGGAGGTTGATTTACCAACTTGCTGTTCGTTATTTTCAACAAAAAATATACCAACTTCGCATATATTACGGCATCTACTCATGCCCGTAGCCAGTTCACCTTGCTGGCTGGGCTAAAAAATTTTCAGGAGGGGCATTTAAGAGGTTTTCAGTGACTTACAAGCAAGGTTGAAAATCTTCTGAGGGGGGGGGGGGCAAAATTTATCTAGTTTAGGTTTGCAAAATTCTATCTATTTAGTACATGGTTTGAAGGAATACTAATGATAATTTAGTATTAATGCGCATAAGAAGCATGCAATGCCACTGATAACACATGACGTATTTACATATATTTATTGACAAACATATTTTGCACACAAAACCACGAAATCATAGAACCAGTAATGCAACACAAACCAAATGATGCCTACCAATATGCGGAGACCGCTATACAAGCAATAGTTGGCGCAATATGTTGGGAGTAAAAAATTTAAAGGGACACACGCGGAGGGTTAGCTTAATTTGCCAGTCGACCAAAATTTTTATAATCGGGCCAAAAATTTCAAGTAATCAAGATATAATGCTTCAACTTAAAGTTCGGACAAATTTTTAGCAAAAATATAAGTATTGGCACAAGCACAGTTTTCCTATAATGATTTGAACAATTGTTTATATAAACATAGCCATTCAAAGAGTAGAGATGTTGGAAGCAAATCGTATTTTAATTTTTTCAAAATTCTTTTTTTATATATTTTAGAAGTTCTTGAAACACGCATATATATTTTAATCCGCTCACAGACCTCTTCGAGCCCACGTACCAGCTGGAAGAGCGAGAACGAGGGTGTCTCTGGGTTTAGTCGGGACCCTTTGATGCGTCGTTGGTATTTCTGAAAACAGTTCACTAAACTAAAGTTTTGTATTGGAATTTTAAACATCTAAAATTGCGCTGGCTTCTCGCTCGACCAATTGTGTACGTTAGCTTTTCGTTGACAACCAAGTATTGAATTCCTTAACGGATTTGATGGCCTCTTCGTTCTGGGGTTAGCTGCGAATCTCTTGTTTGACACCGCTAGAAAAAAATCGTTTCCGGAGTATCTACGTATCGGTGCTCCTGATCTGAATATGGCACTATTGAGCTGCTAAGTGCTTTTACAGAAGGTATCTTAACTGTATACTTACGTTGAAAACAATTTAAAATGCAGTAATTAAAAATTCCGGTCTATAGTTTAGTGTCCCCGTTCAAATGTTCACAACACAAAATTTCAAATTTAAATTTCATTGGAACCATGACGGTAATGCTCAAAATTAAATAGTATCACAACAGTGGTCCACAATATAAGCTAAACTTCATTGCTAGACATTTTTAGTTCAATACAACCAACGTGATGAAATCAAAGCCGTAACTACTGGGGCGAGGAACATCGAGGCGCCGGCTGTGCAGGCCCGTAGCCAGCTCACCCTGCAAGACGGAGTAAAAAATTTTCGGGAAGGGCATACAACGGGTTTTCAATGACTTACAAGCAAGACCGAAAAATTTCTAGGTCCCACAACTTTTCCAGGAAGGGGGCTAAGCCCCCCTGGCTACCCTGGGCTACGGGCCCGCGCCTCTCAGACTTCCTGTAGACCAAAATGTTGTCGGTATGCATTCAAATTGTTTAATGTTAGAGAAATTATCTTCGCTAAACCGCAGTAAATCTACTACAATAAGTAGCAATTATTCCCTCAATTTGAGCTATATTTAAGTGTTTCAATCGAAAAACGGCTGTACACGACGAAAAACATTGACATTTTCAACAATCCATGCATAACTTGCGTTTTGTTTCGCATATTTAGTTGCTACAACATCGCGCACTAAACCACGTTTTAACAATTCTTGATTGACGTAAACGCCAGGTCTTGTGTTTACATGAGATCTGCCCCCCTGACCAGGATGAGCCCAACTGAGGACAACACCTTCTTCAGCGAAGCGTGCAACGTTATCCAAATAAATTGACTCGTATTGAGCTGGAATGTGTTCGGCAACTTCCAAGCTGAGAACCCAGTCAAACACAGGAAGGCCGTACTGAGGTATACTGAGATCTAAAAATTTTACCGCTCCTTTTGACGCGTGCTCGGAAAATGGATTACCGTCATAGCTTGTATACGATTTGACGTTTCCATACCTCAAAATCATTCGTTGGTATGTTCCTGTGAATAATAAATATTTATTTTAAAATTTATGCAGTTGCATTATCAATTGGGCCCATGTTACTATAAAAGCCGTCCCAATTTCCCGGGACAGAAATATACCCGGAGTGCACACTTATGCGCTCCTGTTCACATTTGCACAGGCAGATATATTTACGTAAGATATATAATATATAATATATATACATATATAATATATATACATATATATAATATATATGTATATATGTATGTATATATAACTGTCCCAACTGTCCCAGCTGTCCCATCTGTATCATTCGTTGGTATGTTCCTGTGAATAATAAATATTTTAAAATTTATGCAGTTGCATTATCAATTGTATGCAGCGCCTGTTGCTAGTTCAGAAACAGGTTCTCGAACAATTCAAACACAAAAGCCGCGGAGCTGAACTTCACATACATTTGAAAACTGTTAACTCGTGCATTATTCGCGATATCGCCACGACGCGAGGTCGTGTTTAGATGATTGTTCGCAAGGTTATTCATTGCATATGTATATACAACAAAGGGATTTACATATGATGTGTATATACATTGTCAGGACATCGTTTTCACCCACATAGTTTTCAGTTTGTTTAGCGAAAGAAAAAAAAAAGGGCGACTATTGATCTAAATCAACCACGGTAACCAGAACCGGAGCAAAATATCATGTGTATTTGTTCCTGGACACTAAATGGTTTTATAGTATAGCTTAAGATTTCAAATTAGTTCACCATACCAGCTGAATAGGGCGAATGAGGAGTTATTGTAGGGATACCACTGGATCCGTGAATCCGCAAAGTTTATAATCTTTCTAGGAAAGTCCGGGGGTCGCGAAGTTTCAGCGTGTCGGGCTCTGAACCCCTGGTTAACTTATTTTTTAAGCCGGTGCTGAGTGCTTACCTGGGGGATCCAAGTGTGTGACCCCCGGGTGTAGCATTCCGCAGGCATGAATTTTTGGTGGTTTAAAATTTTAGATCTAAGAGTCCAAGGGGAGAGCCCAGGCGGTTGAAAAGAACGGGTAAACTCAATTCGAACGTGGTTTAGATGTTTTTGGGCCCGGTACAGTCTGCTAAGCTCTACTGATGTTAATAGTTAAAGAATTCAAGCATGAACAGCCTGCACTATCGAATATAAATAACCCTTTACCTAGTGTGAAGTCATCCACCCCCCTCGAGTTCGTTTAAGTCCCGCACCCGCTTCGGTTATTTACTTCCGGGTTTATTTTTGTTGTTGCGGTTGCTTTGTCTTATTGTTGTTACTGTTGCTGGTGTTGTTGCTTTTTCGCTCTGAAACTTTCCGGCTCACACTTTCTTGCCGGTTTTCGGATATTTATATAAATTTGCGTATTTCGGAGAAATTTATGCAAATTTATGCAAAATAGAGAAAACCGGCGATGGATATGCCCATCCCGAACGCCGATAAGAGGAGTAGCATACCTAGACTCAGTAGCCAACTTCGATAAACTATAAGGGGTACCCGCCAAGGATGGGTGGCAAGGATTTCAATCCAGGGTAACCAACCTTATATGGGGGCTACTCCGTGGATTCGCGTTCAATCCCAGACTCGTGATGCAATAGATACTGTAAGTTTAAGTTCGCGTAAAGCGGGTACTACTGGGCCTTAAATTTTTTAACACTTAATCCTTTGTGTTCGACATGTAGTTTTTAGTGCAAGGGCAGCAAGCAGGGGAGTCCTGGTTGGCGTGAACTACTCCAGCAGTGACGGAGACAGCGGCGTGCACGAATAAAAAGAAAATGGAAAATGAGTGACAACGACGGGCAGTTATCAAGCAAGTCAGTCCGTTGAAGAAGGTGGGTCGTCCATTGTAGAAGCCGTGGTATTATCCGGCGCAGTATCCTGTTGTGAAAACGACCCGTGCAATCGGACGAGGCTGTTATGCGATAAAGTTTGTGATCTCGTTGTAACTTGTATGTTATGTTTTTGGATAATTCGGGCTAAACATTTTGTTTTAGATTGGAATAGGCGGCGAAAACTAATGATTTTATCGGTATTTTTTTCTTTTGAAAAATTAAAGACACCTAAGACGGTTCGATTTTTCATAACAACGCTAAGTTTATATTTTCACACGTTATCTATTCTCAGTGGAGCCATTGCGGACTGTACTGGGCCTATGGAAAGTTAAGTTAGGTTTGGGGTGGCGCCGAGAAAAGGCTCACCTCTAGATAGGAACTGCGTGTGCTCTCTCTGCGGATCTCACGTATCTGTGGTGTGCCTCGGTATCCTTTAGGCCTTGTTTTAAATTGCCAAGCAACCTCTTTATGAGGACATCAAACTTAAAGAAAAGGGGATGTAGGAACACCACTGGATCCGTGAATCCGCTAAGTTTAGAATCTTTCTAGGAAAGCTCGGGGGCCGCGAAGTTTCAGCGTGTCGGGCTCTGAACCACTGGTTAACTTATTTTTTAAGCCGGTGCTGAGTGCTTACATGGGGGATCCAAGTGTGTGACCCCCTAGTGTAGCATTCCGCAGGCATGAATTTTGGTGGTTTAAAATTTTAGATCTAAGAGTCCAAGGGAAGAGCCCAGGCGGTTGAAAAGAACGGGTAAACTCAATTCGAACGTGGTTTAGATGTTTTTGGGCCCGGTACAGTCTGCTAAGCTCTACTGATGTTAATAGTCAAAGAATTCAAGCATGAGCAGCCTGCACTATCGAATATAAATAACCCTTTACCTAGTGTGAAATCATACATCCTCTCGGGTTCGTTTAAGTCCCGCACCCGCTTCGGTTCTTTGCTTTCGGGTTTATTTTTGTTGTTGCGGTTGCTTTGTCTTATTGTTGTTACTGTTGCTGGTGTTGTTGCTTTTTCGTTCTGAAACTTTCCGGCTCACACTTTCTTGCCGGTTTTCGGATATTTATATAAATTTGCATATTTCGGAGAAATTTATGCAAATTTATGCAAAATAGAGAAAGCCGAAATATAAACTATATAAACGGCTACACATTCGTCTTTTTAGGCATTCAGTCTGTTGTTGTTTCCGAATGCCAGTATGGCGTTATCTGTCAGCTGATGCCTACACGGGGTTTTTTATGCTTTCACATTTTTACACTGGTGCGGCCGATCTTCAAGTAAGAAGTCGGCTGCAGCAAGTCTTGTATTTTCACAGCCCGTTCTCCCGGGTACCGGAGACCAGAAGTGTCAACGGTACCTGGGAGAGTGGCAACAAAAAATTGACGTTTTTAAAGCATTTTTATTATTCAATAAAGCAATGGTGTCAAATTTATACGGGATCTAGGTCCACAAGTTTCCAGGAAGGTTATCCTTAAATTCAGTTTCAGTTATGATTTGAGATTGTTGTTTTCCCCTTGTTATCGCTTCCATTGTTGTTGAGCTGCAGCTATCTCCGCTAGACGGGGTTGTTATTATATCCGACTCGGGTTGGTTCGATTCGCGACCGAGCGAGCCCGAGTCGGATTTGATTGTTATCAGCTGAGTCATAGGTGTACACCTCTCTTTGTAAATATCACCCATTTTCTTGTTCTTCGGTATTTTTGTTTTTTTTGGCTCTAAGTACTGTATGGCCAATGTGCTCACTAAAAAATTACTACAGTCCTAGAATTGGACGGTGCGGGTCCCCGTTTTCTTTTTCATTTTTGACCAACGCCTTTTTACCATGAATATATTTTTCCCATCACCCCGAATTTTGCTGCCCACCGGATGGTTATGGCAACGGTCCGCCACGGTGGTCAGAAGTTTTAACCAGGGACTGGAATGCGCGAGGATACGAGTCTCCTTTTCCCGATTTTTTTCTATGTTATTTGATTGACAATTTTCGAGGGATGCAATAGCCGGTGAGATAGCCGTCTATCTAAATTTTATATTCGGGGTCCGGTAGTAACAGCCAAGCTATAACTGCAAGCGCACTACGAGTCTGCGATGGATATGCCCATCCCGAACACCGATGAGAGGAGAAGCATACCTAGACTCAGTAGCCAACTTCGATAAACTATAAGGGGTACCCGCCAAGGATGGGTGGCAAGGATTTCAATCCAGGGTAACCAACCTTATAGTTATCTTAGATCTCAAACTAGGTCTAATTTGCGCATTACGGCCATGACCACATATCTCAATTGAAGTCCTCTGTTTAACGGTTGGTGTGCTTTGTAAAGTTTGGACTTGTGACCACATTCGTAATATTGCTTTGTTTAGACATGATTTCACGGACTACGAAGTTAAGTTAATGATGTGCAGATGCATATTCATAGCCATTTTATTCTCGAAACGCAAATTCCTGTGCTGTCTCATACAACGCCTTTGAACGCTTATAATCTACATTGCAAAAAATGGTGAGTCAAATTGAATCTCTCCGAAATAGGCTCTACTGGACTACACAAACTGAGTCAAATTCGACTCCGCCAGAGTCAAATTTGAATCAGACAGTCGCACGTTTGACTTTGGCGGAGTCAAATTTGATTCAGTTTGTGTAGTCCCGTAGAGCCTATTTCGAAAAGAGTCAATTTGACTCACCTTTTTATTGCAGTGCAGGCAACCCAGCAGCCAGTAATTCTTTGAAGAATGGCAAGAATACCAGAATGGATAAGGAAAATTTTCCTAACATATAATTTTTTTAACGCAGTTGAAAAGTTTTAGGTCATGGGGCTTCCTTGTTCAAACGGAGCTACGACACCCCCCTTTCCACTCTCGTTCGTTGTTTTACGCTCATGGATCTGGGAAACTTTAAACCGTGTTATGGCAAAAATTGATATCTTATTGCACTGTCAATTCCAGTGTGTTGATTTTAACACAGAATGAGTTGAATCTATTCAGGAGCTTGAGCTCAGAATTAGGTATTTCAAAACTTCGAATCCTGAATTAATTGAACAATTGTACGCATTCTGAGTTAATTTATTTACTCACCCGGAATTTAATCAGCTCAGTCAGAGTTAACTCAGAAATGTCCAAAAATAATGAATTCTCTTTCTGAGTTGATTAGTCAACTCACTGACGGTATTAGATATGTTTAGCAAACACGTACCGCTTCCATCGCCAAAACTTCCAACTGTTTTGCCGGTAAAAAAGCTTGAAAGCCATTTGGCGATTCCATCATCGTATATATGCGCTGCATTAAGGTTCGTTCTTGTGCACCAACCACCAGTTTCACTTTCAGCATCAGTCTGAAAACATTTAGCATTTATGACCCATCCACGTTATTATGCACGCACTAATGTAAAGAAATTTTTGCACCAGTCGGTTTGAAACGAGGTACAAATCAATACTCTAGCTATTACACGTGACACATAATATCGTACACTTAGCTAGTGATAAATGTCCCTACACCCTTGGAATAGGGATTGAACAGCGCAACACTGTTTCAGCACATGGAGATAAGGAGTGAGTAGGGCATGTTAGCATAAAGCACACACTTGCACATAGCGCAATGTAACCAAAACACACAAAACTTGAGGCCCTGTCGAGGGACTCTGGACATTTAAGTTCTATGCACAGAGCTTAACGTCAAAACAGGGGTCTCCTTGGGATGTGGAGACAAAAATATTGTTATGTCACTCACACGTTACCATACGTGCATACGGCACACGAAATGTCCCCTCCCAAAAGAAATTCAATAGCTTGTCCGGCTTACGTTTTATCGAAACCCTTCATTCTCTAATAGTATCACCGCCATTCGCGGACATCATAGAGTTCACGGAAACTCTATCCAGACAAGAATGTTTTGCAGAGACACTGTCTAGGACATTGAAATGTATGAAAAACAGTGTAGTGGACAATATTTTTATATGATAGACACATTAGGGACACCTTAGCGCGGTAATTCAAATTTTGGCGGAAAATTCAAATTTTGGCGGGAAATTCAAATTTTAGCGGAAAAATTCAAATTTTGGCGGGAAATTCAAATTTGGGCGGGAAAATTCAAATTTTGGCGGGAAATTCTAATTTTGACGGGAAAATTCAAATTTTGGCGGGAAATTCAAATTTTGGCGGGAAATTCAAATTTTGGCGGAAAATTCAAATTTTGGCGGGAAATTCAAATTTGGACGGGAAAATTGAAATTTTGTTTGGAAATTCAAATTTTGGCGGGAAAAGTCAAATTTCGGCGGGAAATTCAAATTTGGGCGGGAAAATTCAAATTTTGGCGGGAAATTCAAATTTGGGCGGAAAATTCAAACTTTGGCGGGAAATTCAAATTTTGGCGGGAAATTCAAATTTTGGCGGGAAAATTCAAATTTTGGCGGGAAATTTTGGCGAACTTGCAAATAGCAACAAACGCAGTAAATTAATCATCTTATTTAGCGGTTTCCGGCGACACCTTTTAGACTGTAACGACAAAGTCCGACAATTCATGCACCTCGATATTTAATGTTAACATAATGCGCAAACAGTATACAAAATGTCCGTCAATGGAATTAACTCTATGCGGACATTTTTTATTTAGAGATAAAATTTCCGCACACTGTTACGCAATAACAGTATAGTTAGCCGTTTTAAAACAGTATAGGGGACGATGGATGTGGCGAGTGCAGGTATGGTAACGTGTGAGCGACATTATACATTCAGTGTATTACTTGTCTGCATAGTCACAGCTGAGCGTACTGACATGTTAGATACTAGGTAAGCAGTGTGTGTACGAACGACGTACTCAATTGAAAGAGAGGGACATTTTTTCACGTTGGTGCGAGCAATATAGTGTGGATGAACCAATAGAAAACCTTAAACCGGCCGGCGTTTGGATAGTCGTCCCCCCAAACAGGTCCGACGGTGGCCCGCAAATAAAATGTTTCACAGCTGTACAACTTCCCGGTCCGCGAAAAGAAATTTAGTTTGCCAAGATGGGGGCTCCAATTGAATTGTTTTGGGTGCACTTTCGTCGGCACTAGCTGTAAATCAGATTGAGTCTATATACTTGCTTTATATACAAGTAAACAGAGAGAAGAAGAAGAATGAAAAGGTTAGTAAATCGCGAAGGTCTTTGAAGGCGTCCATAGTAATTCAGTTCGAAAGGGTATACTTCATATGCAAGATAATTTTGTGGACCTTTACGACCAAGAAATGTATCATAAACGCTGTTAATATGCCTTTTCTGGCCTGTTCAGAAATTTTAGGCACGATCCATTGCGTTCCGAGATCAATTCCGAACTGGAAAATGAATGTTCCCAAACTGAAAAATGGATGTCAGACGGGCCTTAATAATTTTATGCTGAACGGTTGCATTAAAATCTTGCAATCGACGTTTTTACAAGCGCTAAACATTTGCAAATAATAGACCTATAACAGAGTCACTCTCAATACCGTCTATAAATATACTAAAGTTATAATTAGTGCCCAAGTGAAACATTTGAGCTCCTAATCCACATTATGGAACAACGTTTAAGATATCATCACGTTATCGTGTTCCCAAGAATAGAATAACAACTTCAAGTTTGTTTTCTTGACTATTTTTGTTTGAAAATTTTTGCATATTTGAGCTTCTCATGATCTCCCCTGATCACTCCACACCCATAATGTAATTTCTGACAAATCGATTTTTTAAGGTAACAAGGTTCTTCCTTGGGACCCAAAAAAGCTCGACGCAGTTTGCGGATCTGACCAAAATTTTGTTAAGGGACTATCGCACCTTAAAAATAGAATTTTTCAGAGATTTCAATTTAGTTGTGGAATGGACGGAATATATCATGAGAAACTCATATATGCAAAAAGTTTCAAAACCTAACCACTATTGGGCAAATGCTGGCTGGAAGATAACGGAAAACACCCCAAAATCCTGAGTTCTAAAAGATCTAATCTAGAGCTCTGGATTCTGACTGGGCTCAACTCATTTTGAGTTAAAATCCACTCACTGAATGTTACTCGGCGCTTTTTAGATTGCTCGTAAGCATAACTTATTTGTGTACTTTTTGAGCTTTGCATTCTCCTGTAGCTTTGTGCTTCATTGCGTCGTTAAGCATTCGTGAAAGTTCATTTCGTTGTCGAATTAATTTTTTGCAGAATTGCGAGTCAGATTTACAATTGCAATTTGTATGTTTTTTTCGTTTTGTTGCCGTAAACTGCATTTGAGAAACGCAATCAGTGTTTATAGTAGCTTTAGACGTAAGTAATACTATTAATATTATATCAACAACGAAGATGGTAAAAATCAAAAAAATTAGCAAACGGTTACGTGGCATTTGATTCTTCTCTGAAACAAAAATAAAAATTTTAAAGCCATAAAAGCGAAATAGTTAAAGTTAACGCTTACGTTTTAGAAAATGTATGTCGAAGGCCGGAACCACTAGTTAGCTTAAACTAATTTGTTATTTCTTGTGCCAGCGCTATACCTCAGATTAAACTGATATATTAATAATTTGGAAATTAAATTAAATTAAGCGATCAGACCCACTCAAAAAAATTTCCTCCCTCAAAAATTTATAAATAGCAATTGAAAATTTTCCCTTATATATAGTTGTTGAAACTTTTTTCGTTAATACTGAAATAGTGAAAACAAATCAGCAATGGTTCTGCTCCATTGCAATTGATCGCAGTGCAGGTGCATCAGTTATACAATTACGCGTTCTGGCGGATACAGTTATAATGACGAATGGGAATGTATAGTGACGGATATATACCGCCGCACGACAAGTACATTGCCATCCTAACCTAACAGTCCAAGCCCGAACTTAATTTTTTCAATTTCATTATGAGACAGCCGAGATTTGGGGGCACGAAAAATAAACAAGAATATATGCTGTTTTCAAATCTTTCTAACGATTAGAAGTATATATACTGCATCAAGCGTTAATAACATATTGGACCCATAACATAAAACACTGATTTCATTCCAAATGTAATATTAACTAAACTTTATTAAAACTTGTGTTCTGTTAATACATTTAGGCACATGGGATCACAGTGTAAATGGATAGTAAATATCGCGGAAACGAAAACGGATACTCGGCCTTTGCCGGAAATTATTTGTCTTTTCCAAAACGAGCCAGCCAGCCGTCAATTACTCAAAAATGGCCATATTTCTAAAATGTTCGCCTATCTGTGCTTCTTATAATCTTCTGTTATCTTTTAACGTTAAAATTCGCCAGTTATTTGCCAAATAACTTATTATCCAGATGTCTTTTGGAGAACGTTCAGCACCATTCGACTCAGCACCGCCAGTACGTCGAATGATATGTAATATTTGAATGTGACAAAATATTTTTGTCCCAAGGGTTGGCTGGGACTTTAAAGTAAATATGATCGTTTTTAGATAACCGCTGGCTAGCTGGCGGGTTCATAACGAAAAAGAGCAAGTGATTCTTCACGAGCTCACAACAGATGTCTTTACAAGGGACTCGGTAGTTTTATCGTGAAAATTTTCGCATTTTTACGCTTTTGGATGCTAATCCTATATTCATTCCTTCAGCTCCAGTAAACAATTTTCCGATTTTCAAATTCGGTTCCTTCCATTATTCATCTTGACTGCCCGTACCGGTGCTCATTCAGCGTATTAGAAAGCGTTAAAACCGACAAAATTTCACTCGTTTCCTGTCTGAAGTTTGCTACATTTCATACGTATAAAATGTTAACGCTAGAATAAACCAAGCGGCATTTCTAAAATTTTCTATCGGTAAACTTTCAGTATGCAACACTCACAGCAGAATATGGAATATATTAATGGTTATTCATGCATCGGAAACATAACATGTTTTATGCTGTAGAATATTATGACAATTGAGTAAAAACATAAATACATTGATGAACATTGCGGAAACGTGCACGCGAGTTTTTTCAGTTATTAGTGTGTATATACATGCATATTCATGAGAAATATTGCTGTCTTTCAAACCGGCTGACAAGAACAATTCGGTGCGTATATAAATTAAAGGGTAAAGCTGATGCATCCCTAACGCTAAATTTTCAGACAGGGTATAAAACTTAGAGAGTGGGTTTGTTGAATTCGAGAGTCCAAAAGATTTGTTTGCACGTCTTCACGCTCGCTGTCAAAAATACCTTTAAATGAAGTTATACCAAATGGAAATGAATATATACCTTAAAATGGTTTAAGTGTTCTAGCTTTGCAGCCGTAGGCATCCGTATTTACTGTACCGTCGGGTTGGTTCGCCAGTACAGAATACGTTTTCACTTCGGAACACTATCAGTATTCTCATTTCAAAATTTTAGCAAAGATAGGGTTAGTTATTTTACTTCGGAACGCACAACAGATCAAAATTAAAAGTATTCAAAAGTGTCTACGTCACAGGGGGTATTTTTCAGTTGCAAAATGCTAAATTGCAGCTTATGATTGAGCAATACTGGTACAACACTGTACTAATATTTAGTTAGATGAAGCTCGTCCTTTACGAAGGCCAAGATTTTAGTGAAATATTATTTTCCTACACGCAGGTTGCTGTTGCTGGATTCGGTTGCTGAGCTCGTTCCTGAAAACTATGTTATTGCTCCTGTTTAGGGTCTTTTGCGTTATCCCTCCCAGCCCGCGGTAAACATTTTTGCATATAGAGATTCTCATAACCTCCCCTGATCATTCCATGCTTAAATTTGAATTTTTGAAAAATTCCATGTTTAAGGTTCCAAAACGTCCCCCGGTACCCAAAAAATTTTTTGTCAAAAAGTTGGACGTATTGTATTTCATTCAACGCAGCTTGTGGAGCTGAGTCGAATGATTTAAAGTTTTGACCATCAGGCGATTTGTTAACGAGTTATTCCCCAATAACTGATTTGGCGCACTGCCAACGATTTGACCATAATTCGTTAACCGAGCGTATTATAATTACGGAAAATTTAACACTAATCGACTCAGCTCTGAAATCTGCGTCGAATAGTGTATAACTTATTAAACTTTTGATAAAATGTTTGGGTCCCTAGGTAGGACCTTGAGATCTTAAAAAATCTAATTTTTCAACAATTAAGCATTGTGTCGGAATGATCAGGGAAGGTCATTAAAAACTTAATATGCAAAATTTTTAAAAGTTTATTCAACTCTGGCTTCGGCACTGGCTCCGATGTTTTTCACTTCGGCTGCACCCTGGCATGCAGGACCCAACTTATACTTGACAAGAGCCGCGTGCTCTATAGAGCAAAGACGTCATTTCCGAATCAACGCGGGTTAATAATCATCCTGTTTGTAGGCCAACTTCTGTATTTTGGGACTTGAGATTCTAGTAATGCCTGTTGCTAGTTTCGAATGGAAATATTCGACGGAGAGCCAAGCGAGTGTGATAGTGAAAAACCTTGCGAAAGAAGCGAGTAAAAAGTCAAACGCAAAATTAGAAGCAGAATTTTACACAAAATCACGCTGTTGATTCCTGTTTGAGGGCTTACGTGTGGTTACCTGCAGTGGAGACGCCCGCATCTGCTGAGCTGCATATTTTTGCCGAAAATCCGACAGATAACAATCCCGCAAATATGTGACATCGCGATGATATAAAAAATATTCAGAAAATATGTTGAAGTTTTTTCTGTTCACGTAGAACAAAATCTGTAGCTTGGAAGAGAAGGTGTTTGATATTTATTTTGCCTTTTCAGAGGATACCCCTCGCTAATTGGTTCGGGGCTGCTATTGACTACTACATGAATCAAATTCTGTACAGAAGGGGCAAGCACAATATCTCTATGTGGGGCAAGCACAATATGCCAACGTTGTTGGCTCAACATAGCTTGATTACATCCAACGATACGTGGCTTCCATGACTACCTAGTATTATCACAAGCTTTTCGCCTGTCGGTACTGCTGGCATGCTTTCAACAAAATGTTCAATGAACTGCACAAAACATCTGGATTAGACCATTCTGAGTCCAAATTGACAGCTTAGTTCCTTTTGGATCGTCTTCGGTCCACTTAGGCGGAATTTTTTCCCTTGAACACCAGCAATGATGGGACATAAGCTTCATCGGCGGACCATGCCGCATACATTGTAGTTAAAATGATATTACATGGTACTGATTTTTCAAACTAAGATGACCAGCATTTAAATCCAAATTGTTTTTGTGCGATATATTTTCCTGTTTTGATTTTAGACGTTCAGGGAGAAACTATACCACCAATACGTTTGCAAAATATCTTAGAAACATACATTTTTTCTGATTGTAAATCACAGATTTTCTCGATACACCTATGGTATTCAATATTTCATTCTGCGATCTAAATGCGTTCAACATTGAAACATAACAAACACATGGTAGAGTAGTAAAATTGTCCATATACGGGTTTTAAATATAATAAATTCAGTTTAAAATAATGTAAGCACATTTTATTCAAATATGAGATATCTAGATAATAAATGTTTGCAAGAAATGTACGCTCACATAACATACATAGCTTTTATCACAGGAATGTTTATGTTTGCTTATACAGAATGTGATTAACACCTACTTAACAACGGATCAACAAAATATCGCAAAAATATACTACAGTAGTGAAAACTTCAACTAGCGGCGTAGGAGTTACAGGTTTGCTACTTGAGCACCTATATTCGTTTAAACTCAGAAATAAACCAGTGAATTTTCAGCGCCACACAAGTAAAATTGCGTATTATTAAAGCGTACTAAAACTGCCCTTTACTGGCTTAAAAGCCCTAATGTCCAATCTAGCGATAGCTGCCACAGGCTCATAGCGGATTACAGCCACAGTCACGCAGTACGACAGTTTGTGTCAAGCTGCTAAAATGCATTCATCTAATTAATGACGTAGCCATGGGAGATTCAGGGGTCAAAATATGCTCTTGAATTTTTGTCCAGGTGTTTATACGAACTTTTGCGGACATGGTGACGCAATACAAATAGAAACAATCAAGTAAAAAGAGTACACAGCGATCAATTTTAAAGTACGTTTCTTCTTAGAGTTGTGCCGTACTTTGACGAACCATACGCCGACAACAGCCGCAAATATAAAATAATTGTGGATGCAACACACATCGATCGCATCCAATAACTTTGACGTAACGTACGGCGTCACTAAAAGACGGACGGTGTAAATAATTGTAACTTTTGCCGTGAACTTCTCTAAACGTCCACCGCGTAACATAGATCTGCTTGCCAAGATTTACGACTGCGCTAAATTCCCGTAGCGTCGGACCGCATTACAGAAAATCCTAGCGCAACCATACCCGAACAATTTATAAAAACCAAACTCAAGATTCGTGAAAAACATGACAGTACAAATCTTTTGCTTGACGGGCAACTTGTACACACAGATTATCTCACAATAACAACTCGCATCTCAGCCACGACGTCCGTAGTAACATCAATAAAATCACCTGCCTAAGAACCATAAGGTATTGTAGCTATGATTGAAAACTTAGGGTGCTCTTGTTGTTTGAGTTCCATGGGAATAACAAACAATTCCAACAAAACGTCTATCACAGATCGTGAACTCAGATCTGGCCAAAAACTTCATCCCGACTGTTTGTGAATAAGACTGTAAATAAGAGAAGGCTCATCGGAAAGCACTTTTATATTACTCAAATGACCAATGCTGAACACTTTGATCATCACAGATGTCTAGGCGTATTTCATAATCAGTGCTACCCGGTCCTCCTATTAGCACGGCGCCAAGGCACTGACCGCTTGCCGGATTGTACAGCTGATTGTTCGCCTAAAGCATAGAAAACGCTCATAATATAGGCCCATGTGACTTTGAGGGGCATACTGTTTCTCCACGAGCTGCTTCGGCTTAGGAATAGGCTTATACTTGCGCTGAGGCTTAGCCCTAGGAATTGCGTACATCAGCACGCGACTGGATCTACGGTTCTGGTTTAATATCCGGCGAAAATGGATATTCGTATCCGGTATAAACCCATCGGATACCGTATATTTATATATGGTTGTAGTCCTGAAAACCATAAGCTGCTTTTGACAAATGGACAGTTAACGTCTTTCACAAATTAAAGAAATCAACTTTGCCGTACTTTTACAATACAAAAATCAGTTCATTGAATAACAACAGCGATCAGAGTTTTCTTCTTTGGGAATTCAATGGCAATTTTTGGTTGTTTTCTATTTCCGTGGTTTTTTGAAATTGTGTGTTTTTCAAACTATGTCCAAAAAAGAAAATAAAGTACTGAATCAAGAGCAAGGGCGAAGCAGCTAACAGGGGCGCTTAGAGTCAAATTCTTACCGCGTACTTAGGTCAATGGAGAATCCAGAATTTTTTTGCGGATGAGGCGGTAAAAACCCCGCATCACACCCAAATAGCCATGCGACGAATTAAAAAAATCGCAAAAACACTCCCGTATTTAATACCCCAGATGCAAGCTTAAGCATTCGAAAAATTACAAAAGGAAACTGACCAAACCAATTCGTTTCCACACTTGAAAGGCGCCAACCCCTTCGCATTTCGACAACCGAGCATACTTCGCTGCATCAAGGCATCCACGACCTCCTGCGAGTCGAAATTCGTGTTCAGTTGTCTCGTACCACTTTTGTCGTTTTGACAATGAGTCACACCGCTCCAGTGTCAGCTCAGCTTGTGCATCGCTCACAAATTTGCCAACGGTAGAAAGGCACAAATCTGGATGGGAACTGCTACCTTGCCAGCGGACCTGAAAAGCCAAGTAACACGTCATCTATTGTTTGCCAAATCAATAAAACTGGAACACCCGCTATATTTATTTGAACAGCGTTGAAGTTGTTGCCTGAATGTTTTGATAGAGACACAACGAAATATATACACAAATTAAATGCAAATACGGATGTTTTAAACTTAGTTGATCTGCAAGCGGTATATAATGCTTAACTTGAGGCGAACCAAAACACAATAAAAGGTAACTTGGGCAATATTTCAATCTTACTGAAACATAGTCTTATGAAAACAAACAGAGTCAAACTAATTGAATTATATGTCCCTGTATCATAACAAATTCTGATTCAGCAAAAGTTCATGGTCATGAAGTTAATTAGAACAACAATATTCAAGCACAAAGTTTCAAACCCCTAGTTCTGATTCCGACTGAACTGTTAATCGAACGAACAACTTATTATGTAGGAATTCAAACCGTAATCGAAACTTTGAATTTTACACATTTTAAATAACTGAGAGGTCAGTTACCGTATGATATTTCTATCTCAATACAGTATCACATGTTTACCCGTATCATTTTTTACCAAATATAATATTTTTATCTCCGATACGCTAACATAGTTTACCCCGTCATATTTTTGCCCCCAACCAATAAGCTCTCCTTTTTTACCCCAACAGATAACTGTGGATCACCCAACACTATGTGGGGTTGAAAATCAAAGTATATGACTTCTTTGGTGATCAAAAGCTAGAAGAGGCTTCGGAAACTAGAATGTATAATATGTTTTCAAATATAAAATTTTGTTCCAATGTAAAGGCATTGCAATTGAACAAAAGTCAGTTCCGATTTTTGATAACTTCCGTGCTTTGTAAGAACTTTTGTACTACCGCATTCTACTTTTCAAGGTTTAATCGAGACTCGTTTTTTACTGTTTTGCAATAAACCAAGATTACTGATCAAAGAAACGCGTTTGTTTTATATGAGCTCGTAAATAGAAGAGCGGGTGAAAAGGGAAAACACCACAAAGGTCATAAAAAGTTACATATACCTATTAGGAGTAGTAGAGTAAATAAATATGATAGCCTATTGCTTTGTTTCAGGGTGTATAAAAATGATAGCTCTTCAAGGGTAAGAATATGACCGGAGTAAAAACATGAGGTAAAATATGATACGATACCGCGGCATAATATAACCTGAAGCAAGCTAAAAGTTACAAAACTAATTCCTTATAATTTTACCTGAAACTTTCCAATCACATTCCGCTGCAGCTTTGCTGCTTTTGCCACTTCAGATTGATTAAAATTGAGCAGTGGTGGCGAGGTTTCTTTTGCATCAATTGTTTTGCTGCGATCAGGTAACAACTCTGGGTAAACATTTTCTAAATACCACGAAAATGGCTTGCAATTAAGTCTTTTACGCAACTCCACTCGTTCTGAAATGTTGCCATAATTAGCATGCCGTAGTTGAGATCTTGTCGCAAAGAAATATTTCTGAAAAACAAAAACCCCAAGTCAGACTTAAAACGCTAAAAAAACTACGTGACCTTTTGATTAAAATCAGTCAGAAAAATTCATACCCTTTCTATCCAACTGTTCCAACAAAAGTGTTAAGTATACAAGACAATAAGTATGCACTGCTAAGAAACTGAAAAACTTTTATTCCGCAACCAAAAAACACTGTAGGTACTAAAAATTACGGAACAACACCATGATTTAGACCCGTAGTCTGAAATGTGTGTAGCACAATCACCATTTAATGATAGGTTTTCCCGCAATCGGACAGCGGAGCAACAAATATCAAGTGCAACTTATACCTAGGACTAACCAAATGCGAAAAGTATGTCAAGTCTTGAAGTTATCCATGGATTTGTTCAAAATTTATAAGACGTAACACCAGCTGGTGATAGTTGCTACTTACGTTTGGAATACGGGCACTGTACTGGTCGCAAAAAGATGTCATATGTTTTGCTCCGTCAGATGTTAATAAAATAATTCAATGAAAACAGTGCAGTGGCCTGTTAAATGGCTTAGTAATTTCGCAAGTCGCCTAACTAACTAAATTTCTGCCACAATTGATTCCAGATTCACCCCAAATTTGCGTAAAATTTCGGGAAATTTCACTCTCTGGTAACACATTTACCTGATAATCATCGAGCCAAACTTTTGCTACACGAACCATATTGATTGCTGTTGGATCACCGCCGCCTTGTAAACCACCGTAAGGTCTGCGCGTTCGAAATATGTGGCCAATTCTACTGCATGGTATAACTTCAAGTGAACCACCACACATCCAGATCTAAATAATATATAGTGAGGACATCAGGCTGCATATACAAAAACACTACGAACCGAAAAGCGTTTTTTAACTCTTACTTTTAAGTTGCAGTTCGATCTTGAAAACACCGAAATTCAGTAAAGTTTAGCAGCACTTTAATGTCTTTTAGAAATTACGCTTAAACAATTTACACAATCACATTTGGGAAAGTTGTTAGCATATGTCTGTTTCTAAATCGATATTTCAACGACTTAACGCCTCAAAGCGTTGAAATCCTAATTGTCAATTTCCAACCAGGGATGGGCAGTCTCCGTCTCTGCCTCTGTAAGTCTCGGGATTTGGTTGGTCTCGGTCTCGCTTTTTTCAGTCTCGGTGGTTTGCAAACCTAGACCAAAGAGATGAAAAAGCGATATGCAATCACAAAAATTTTCTTAAATCGCAACTTTGGCTCGAAGGTTCTTGCGCATTTCGCCTACCAACACATATAGCGAACGATTGTGGAGCACTGCTACCTGGTTATACAGCGATTTGAGAAACAGAACGACCTCTCCGGTTACCCAAAATTCTATATTTGAAAGGGAACCCAAAACATTTTGATTTTATTGTGACAAAGCACAAATAGTTGCAGTTTCGAGTTTAAAATACTTAAGGTATCGTTTAAAAAATTATGGGTCAGCCGCATTAATGCGTCACGCTATGTTAAAAAATTTTCCAGTCTATTCGGTTTGCCCGTGAGCAAAAACAACAGTATAGCTCTGAATTAGGAATTGTACCGAGGGGGTCTTGAAAAAATTTGATTTGTCCCGAACCTGTTCGAAGGGTATGGCGACAGTAGCCAAGTGAAAAATAAAGTAAAAATAAATTTTGGCGGCGATTGATCAGTTTGATTGTATGAAACGGCAATTCAAAGCAGATAAAAGTAGTGGCCCATGTAAAGATCAAGGGCGGAACATTTTTCTGTGGGACTAGAAAAGAGTAAGCTTAAGCTTTAGACTATTTTTTTGCTTGGCTTTGGCTTTGGCTTAGGCTTAGGAATATGCTCATTCTTACGCTTATGCTTATGCTTATGAATATGCTTACAATACTGTTCCGCCCCTATTCTGTACATTGGCCAAAATAGTCTAAAGTTTTGTTAAAAAATCTTATTTTTATTTTGGGTAACGGTTAAATTTCACCGAGACCGAAACCAAAAGTCTCGGTCTCGGTAGGTTGGATCTCGGTCTCGGTCTCGGTCTCGATTTTTTGACCGAGACCGTCCATCCCTGTTTCCAACATAAGATTTCGTTGCTGTTCAAACTTGTTACACTTCTTACAAAACATTATCGATATGAGAAGAATCTGAACGCTTAAGGTTCAAGATTTCAATTCAGAATTGACAGCCTCGATATGCACAGATTTCAAGTGGGTAAAATAATGGATCTAATGTAAACCCTGACTTAAATTTTATATACGTAATAACTTGCTATATAAAAATTATCGCAGATGTCGTTTTTCTCTATACGGCTTACCCTAAATGACATTTCAACGTTTTCGCCACCCCATACTTCCATCCCAGGATCATATTCTCCCAATTTGTGAAAGTACTCCCTGTTTATAGCGAACAGACCTCCAGCCATTGTTGGGGACCTGTCGATAATAATGTTTAGATCACACAGATTTCGTTATACACAACCTGATGAGAGAATGCAAGTTGCCGTAATCTTTAAATTATACAAAACATTTAAACTGGTTTCGAACAGCTAACCAAAGTCACCAAAACCGGGTCAAAACAATATTCTGAGTACAGATTGTTAATCACAGAGTCTGGCCACTGAAGGACGGGAAGATTTGTAGACAGTAAGACTTAGGCTTATGCTTATATGTACCTTTACGCTTAGACTTAGTAGGCAGTTCCTTATAGTATTAACATGACCCAAATTTTTATATCGGCTACCATGAGCGGTTGAGCGATAATGAAAGAAAATGTATTCAGTATCATCCCGCAATTACCTAAGCGGGGCAATACGCTTTTCTGGTGGGTCATCAGAATTGAACTTAGGATAATCCCATTTGAAATGTAGTGTCCAACTGAAACCACCATAGCACACAGGCACTTCAACATATTTCAGCGTATCAGCGTCGATAATGTCAATAATTGGGCAAACAACGCTGAAAATAAAAATGAAATATTCAGTTACATGAGATATACAACTAATAAATAACAAACATTACGAATTGTAAATATTGGGTTATACAATGTCATGGTTAGAACAGCATTCTGAGGACATATACCAGATTTTAAACCTTCACTTAAGTTTAGAAAGTCCAAGTGCAAAAATCATACACTATGCACACACAACAACAAGGATCACAAGTTAGCCGTCTTACAATCAGGATAAAGCATTAATGGCGTAAAGCAGAAGGTGCCCAATAGGCAGAGTACATCACATGTATTCAAACAACTAGAGAAGCGGAAGTAAAATTTTCCGGAAACAGCTCTAAAACTGTTATGAAGTAAAACTATAGACTTACCGCGTTGAGTCTTCTTTAACTCGTGCTAATAGCGGTTCCAGCCATTTCTGATTGGCCTCACAATGACTGTCAAGAAACACCAAGACCTGAAGTTTAAAAAATTATGAGATTGTGTCCAAAATGTTGACTGAACATTCAACCGCTGAAAGCGACAGCTCCAGTTTCTGCACGGTTTTCTAAAATGTGAACGAAAATAATTCTGCACATACGCCTAACAAAAAATCAAAGCTTTGGAATAAAATAGAATCATTACTTCTCCTGTGGCTTGTTTGGCGCCGAATATTTTAGCTCGTATCAGACCTTCTCGTTTTGACGTTTTAAGCATTCGTACCAAGTCTTGCGGCCAGTGTTCTTTTGAGTACGCAGACACTTCGGCAAACGTAATAAGAGCTAAAAAAAGAAGCGAGTGGAACGTACTTTCTTTAGATTAGCCCTGAACATTTCAAATCATTAGCAAACAGCATTGATTGAAAACAACTTCAACAATTCATGCCACCATAGAATATGAACATGGGTTTAGGACACGAAATATAAAAAATCAAGCTCGGTTTCGTAGTTCATCATATTTAAAAATCGAGTCGTAGGTCGAAATTGATAAAAGGCGGTGATTTTCACATTATTTTCAAGAAAAGTGTACATTGACGAACAAAATGTTGGGATTAAAAGGTCCCGCACCCATTTATCTTCGCGTACTCAACACACAAACTAACATTCATCACTGTAATCGTCAATCAGTAATATCTCGTGTATCAAACTGCGTGGTGTCCGTTGCAATATACTAGTTACCATGCGTATTAATATCGATGTCGCTTCGTTGTGATAGCATATTATTATACTTGCTGAAGGCAATTCACTTGGATAGACCTGAGCTTTGCACCTTAAACATAGCAAACTTATTACAATTAAAAATATAAACGGTATAGTACTATCCTGATTCTAAGAATAATATTATGTACGTAGGTTAAAATAGTGCTAATAAATCCGTATAAGTTTTTAAAAACTAGAAAAATGGTATAATCATTTCCGACCGTAAAATAGGGTGCAACGAGAAACAGAATTACACTGGAATAGAAACTGGACATTTATATCGGAAACGGAACTGTAAATTTTAAGAGGTCATACATTTTACATATCGAGTTTCATTAAATATATGCAATTAGTATGCGCTAAATTAATATATCTGTTTAAAAGTGCAAATTATTAATGTTTCTATAACAGTTTCCGTGCCATACGAAATATGAGCTTATCCAAATACAAGCACCGGTTGTTACGAACCTTAGCAGAGCTGCAAACAAATGTCTTGCATAAATGCAATAATTCAGGTTTGACACCATGAAAAATTACGATTCCGCTTCTGATGGTGCCTGCAATCGGTTTCGGAATCAAAACCGTATTTCAATCAGACTTTTAACCAAAATCATAATTACGGCTGCACCCGGGCCTAAAGTTATTGAATTTAACTAATTTTGTGTTTCAATTCACCTCGGATATTAGAAATGTTTTGTGAATACAAACAAAAACTCACAATTTATGCCTCGAATCAGGAATATCTCTGTGCGGTCCAATACGGTCACTAATTAGAACATTGAACGCGAATTTCTGGTAACCCCAATCTTTGCGCGTTTTGTCTTCTGAAGTGCGTACAGCACTAAGCTCGTCATAATTCAGCGGTTCTCGATGAGGTTCGAGTACTTGCGCCTTCTCTTGTGCATCTCTGTTCCGCTGGTCATCTGGATTGATATCGTTGTTGTCAGACGGCTGTTGATTGTTGCCGCTATAAATAAATCGGTACTAAGAAGTAAAAATGGAGTGTTAGAATTGTGTTGAAATCGCCGCATGCCGGCATGCGACGCCGCATATCTCCTGTAGCAAAATTTAAGAGCCGCATATGCAAAAGTTTAACCGGTGCACATATATAACAGCGTGCGATAAATGCCAATGCAATTCAGAGCATTCGACCCAGTTACTGAAAAGCAATATTCTTCCTGACTAACGCATTATCACATTAAAGAATGTTGCTTGTGGAAAGTGGCGATTCAATTCCGGAAAATAGCAGCAAGTGGAAAAAATTCTTTGCGTGTATCGAAATTGAACACGATTTAGTTTCGTTAAATTTTATTTGACAGAGTAATTTGAAAAAACTTTAAAGTCCATTTCCAATACACGCTCATTTACAACATATGCTATTCCTGATATCCCTACCGTTAGAGTTACACGTGTAGTGGAACAGGTAAAGAATAGTAATCTTTAAAATTTCCGTCGTAACAAAGTTTGCAAACGTTTGTGTATTAATGTGTACGGGAATTGTATCTAATCTAGCAAGTAGAGGTGCATATCTTACATTTTAAAATTTATTCATTTATAAAACTGCTAAGTTCAACGACTATATAAATCCTAGTTTTATAATTAAACGTTTCGAAGAAAAACATTTTCATGATTTCAAAAAAGTGCATTTAAATGAAACAAACTTTGATACGATTTAAGGAAACGACACGTGTTAATTAAAATCATTAAGTAGTTTAAAATGTAAATGTTTACTGTTTCACAATTTCCGGAAAACGTCTGCTGCAATCACTGCTTGTTTCTAAAGTCGTGCTGTAGTAAACTTGAACTTTGGTCCGCCAACAACATTTTACAAAATTGTAAAATGCGCTATTACAAACTACGTTAGTTTATGTATTCCACAATTGGTAGGATTGACCTAAACGTTGATCTTGCGTGTACTGAAATTGAATAAAATTTCTAAATTTACGGTTTGGACTTTGGAATGTGTACCATTTTTCTTCACACAGCCACATTCTTTAGTGTGGATGATGCATAACTGAAATTTTGTGGTGGCATATTTGGCATCCTTTTCTGAAATACTAACGACAAGTCTTAACTCAACTATATTGCTAACACTGACAATATAAATATATAGATACTTTATTTCGTTGTTAATGTCATTGCTTTCTCGATCCCACGGAGCTTGACCGTTATTTTTCTCTTCCTTCTCATCTAAATCTAAAAACAGCCCAACACGCATGTTTGCTTCCAGTGGTCAACAGGCCCCGCCAACGCTTTACTAGTGCCATTACAATCTGATTCCAAATAAAACATATTTCGATATATGACTGCTAACCCGTGTATTGTCATGTAAACAATTCAGACGCGCATGGGCCGGCACCAGCAAGAGGTCAATGAATATTCCGTATGAATTTATTTTGTTTTCTCAAAATAGCCGTTTATTGCAAGGCAAACATGTTTTTGTTGAAAAATAAAACGTAGAGTCAAAAAAGCGAGACCAAGACACCACCTTCCGAGAACAAAAGTTTTGAATATTTTTATTTGATCATAATTGCCGTTTAATTCATACAATTAAACTAATAAACCGCCGTCAAACTTTATTTTTCACGTTGCACACATATGAAAATGAACCTAAGCGAATTATATGCAATTGCCAGTGCAAATATTAGTGAAAACAAGCCATCCATGTCATAATGTATTAAAATAATCACTTTGTGGGAACTTGAGACTTCTATTAAAACAGTCATAGTGTTGACGGAAGTAAAGAAGTGTCCAATTTTTAGTGAAAACATTACTGCGTCCTTTCATCAACTCAAACTAGCTCAGCTAATAGCAATTATTGTTTACGGTTTTTCACCTCTTTGTTCTCGATTTTCAAACCGCCGAGACTCAAAAATAGCGAGACCGAGACTGAGACCAGGCGAATTCCGAGACTTGCCGAGATCGCCCATCCCCGGCTATTAATATACAAATTATGCACATGTTTATAAAGGGTTTGCAACACCGACAAGCTAGAGTTATCTTCAGCTTTTCATGGCGCATCGAGTCAAGTAAAGATGGCATTAAAAATTAGCTCCTTCTCCAGATAGCCTATGCATGTCAACCGTTGACCCCGATACACATAAGGTAATATTCTTATTAGCATTACACAGATTAAACTAACCTAAATTTGGCATATCTTCGTTGTTACTTCCATCATGCACATGGTCTTGACGGTGATCTCCTCTTAGTTTATATACTTTTCTATCGTACGATGGTCTTCCCTTGAACTGGCTGTTAATCACATCGGCATCAAACGCTATATCACTGTTTTTCGCGCTTCCTGTAATTGCAATAGACAAAAAGGCTGCATAATTAACAATATATATAATAGTATATACAAAATTAATTAACGGTAAACAGACTGAGTTTAAATAAAGGATATAGTTAATCAATGTTTACCTGCAAGTACTGAAAGCGCAATCAGCTGTTAGACAAAAAGTTTCCAATGTGCGCAAGAAAAAACGGAGCAGACGTTAAGAATTCACGATTTAATTGTGTCAAAAAGTGAATATCTGCTTGATAGTCAGGCGAGGAACTGGCGTTCAGACCGTTATATTAAGCAGCGGAAAAAAACAGGCGTGGGTTTACCACTAAGCTACGCAGCCAGTTTTTAGAGCTACTTTATCGTCGATTATTTTACAAAACATGCTGTATATTGCATGTATTGCATATGCACTACGACAAGCATGTCAAACAAGATGTATACGGGAATAAACACAGCACAAATAAATGTTGAAAGAACTTATCATTAAAAAATTATCAATATCGGGTTTTCCTGTAGGGCTAATTCGTACCGAAACCGAACACTATACGCTAAACACAACTCACGTAAATTACGTACGTACGTATATTGAAAACACCAATGCTATTAATAATATATCAACTGAATACCAATAATAAACGCACCATCTTTGACGATATGATAGTGGCCATGAACTTTCACTCGCTTGCCTTTTGGCCGCCAGTCAGGTTGCTGAGCCCACATCTCATCATGACCCTTTTCAATTGGAATGTCAGGAAACGGGATGTTGGCCGGAGCTACTGGACCGCGGCCAAACGCGTCACGAACCTGAACATAAAATGCTACAAAAATACACAAACCATTGACAGAGGTATATTCCTGTAAATAAATAACTATCCGTTAGAAGCAGCACGCAGCCAGAAATACAATTTACCTGTGGTTACATATAAAGTTCATAGCAAAATACCGTCAATTCGTACAATCTTTGTTATCTGATAACCGATAAACAAACGACAATATGAGAAAAGATTAAAACATCTGTTGAGCCTATTTGTTTCGTTCACTATAGTGTCAGCAGTAGACATATACATACGTTTCAAAAATTTTGAGAAAGTATTCAAGTAGCGTAAAACTACGGTTACCGATTTAAAATTAACTGTTGACTTGGTTTTTTTATTCCACGTCAGTGTTACTTCTTGACTTGCACAGACATGCAGTAGCAGCAAAATATTCGGGGCTACAACTGCAAATATCCGGTATGTTCTGCTGGATACCGGAACCGGATACGAATGTCGGTTTCCGCCGCATGTATCTCATATTCGTCGTAATCATGCTCGCTATTAAATTTCCTTATCAAACCCCTGACTTGTGCACTAGTTTAAACGATTTTCCTTGTTTAAGATTCAGCCCAAACCTGCTGCCTGCGTTCTGATGCGCTCATTTTAGATACGCCTTCCAAATGATTCGCATATATTAAAATCAGGAAGCACCAGGAAATTGACGTTATGACTACACCTCCACAGAAATATCGATACTTCAGCGATGGCACTGCCATCACCAAATATATACCTCCTAAAAGAACACAGAAAAATTAAAATAACTAGCCGAACTGCACTAACACTTTTGTTGTTTCTCTTTTTACCATCATTATAGGTAATAAAGTTTAGAAATTGACATTAATAACTTCCAAACTTGTTTAAAGCTTCCTCAGCTACTTTGAGTTGAACCTAGCTAAGGAATAACCGTGTTAATGAAATTGTTAATACAGATTCATACACTTTTTCTGATCATACGTGTAAAAAGGGGCTACACTAATTGGAATACAATAACGAACTATATTTGTTTTTGTTGGTCTTCGATTATTTCATCAAGAGAAGTTAAATTGTGCAGCAAAGTTCTGAATTGTTGAACTATGGAGCTGCGTTTGTGCTTAATGAGGAGTACCGAGAATTTATGTTTTGGGCAATGTTACCTTTACGGGTGTCCCGTTTTTCCGCGGACAGCAAGATGCAGGTTGGTATCGGGGCAAACTCACATCTTCCTGATGATACGCGCAGATAGGAAAACGGAACAGTTTGTTTCGGAGAAATGGGAAAATGGGACAGATTCAATGCAAGTTACTGCAATTTAATACTTTCATAAAACTGTGCGAATTTTTTCGTTCAAAACCCAGGTGGAGTTATTACTTCCGAACGAGGAGATGCTGAATAGATTGAAAAATGAATTTTAATCACATATCTGGCCCGAGTCTATTTGGGAGTGCCGGTGTCACAGGTGCATTTTCCCCCCGTCCATTTTCCCCCCGTCCATTTTCCCCCCGGAAAAATCCACCTAGGTGCAATTTCCCCCCCCCCCAAAATCCACCTAGGTGCAATTTCCCCCCCGGAAAAATCCACCTAGGTGCATTTTTCCCCCGGAATAATCCAACTACCAGGGAAATGCACTTGGGTTTAAATGAAAATCAACATATCATTATCATACAGACATTGTAAAGTTGCTACAATTCAATGCAATAAAAATCGCATTTGGTGTGCATCAGACAACTGAATATGATTTTATATGAAAGAAGCTTAAACTTCAATAATTCAGCAGGCACACTGCACAAGTTGTGGACTTGATTTTATATAGCTAGTGAATTTCAAAACGTCGATCTGAATGTTTTAAAGTGGTTTGCCAAAATGTTCAAAAATGGTACTGCTTTTTTCGTGTTGAGGTTAAGAAAATTCAAATTTGGACGTTTTCTACTCGAATGCTTTTGGTCTAAACAATTTGAATATTTTCGTTCTTTAATACAATAACTTAAAGTGTTAACAAAATTATACGAGACCAATTTAGTGTATTTCTAATATAACACGGTTTCGTTAATGTGTCAAACTTTTATTCACATTCAAACATGGCACAGAAATTCAAGGTCACAGATGAAATGGCGTGCACTTACTCCAAAGCCAAAGTTTATCCAGATTGTTCAAACCTTCGAAGTGAAGATATCAAAGTGTTCAAAAGAAAAATTCGTTCCCGTGCCAGACGATTTAAATACGAAAACGGTATATTTATATATGTCAAAGCAATGTATTGTACAAATCACTTTATTTTTTGGTATGAAATTCGGGAAATATTAGCATTAAACTTTTTTACTTAACTATTTGTTTTCCGTTTTAGTTTCCGTTATTTTGATCACTATCCGTTTCCTTCATTTTCACCATCCGCTATAGCCTGCTATCTGTATCTATAATTACCTCTTTTAGGCAAGTTCTTCATAAAACACTTGGGAAAATTCAAGGTTTATGTCCCAGAAAACGAAAGTGTAGCGATTCTTCGTCAGTTTCATGATGATCGGGCTCATCTTGGTAGGGACAGAACTTATCAAGTTTTACAGGAAACGCATTTTTGGGACGGGATGCAAGACAGTACTCGTGATTATGCGTGATCCTGCAGGACTTGTCAGAAGATGAACCCGCGGGGATTTGACAAAACAAATGCACCGTTGCAATCAATTTCATCCAGCGCCGTTTGGCACCACGTCGAAGTTGACATAATTCAGATGCCCGCCAGTGTTGATGGACACTCCTATATTTTGATTCTAGTCGACTTGTTGTCAAAATGGCCAGAAGCTGTGGCACTTAATAAATCTGCAAAAACAGTTGGTAAAGCTATCTATGAGATTTTTCTTGATCGCGAATTCCCACAGGTGCTTTCCTCTGATCAAGGACGTGAATTTGTGAATTCTATTTTGGATGAAATCGCCGAATAGAACAAAATTGAAAAACGTGTTTCCTCAGCTTATCATCCTCAAAACCAGGGATTGGTGGAGAGGTTCAACCAAACATTGAAACGCATGGTTATCAAATTTACTGGAAGTAAAAATCAGAAAATGTGGAATAAATACCTCAAAGAAGCATTATACTGCTATCGAACTGCACCTCGAGAAGCTACAAAAATCTCTCCTTTTATGCTAATGTATTTTAGAGACCCTTATAGGTCAGCTGAGATGCAAGATATGACTATGCTGATGAAACTTCGAAATGAACTTGAGCAAGAAGCTGCAAGTAAAATTAAGGTAGCTCAAACGAAACAAAAATCCACATACGATTGTAAACGTCATGGAAAGACGTTATTTAACACTGGGGATGAGGTACTTTTATACAACGCTCGAAGAACGACACGAAAAGGATCAAAATTACAACCACCATGATCCGGGCCATGCACAACTAAAAAAATTCTTCCAAATAATCGAGTTCAACTGGTCAATATGTCAGGCGATCCATTGGCAAAAAATTATTTGACCCACCTTTTATAACGGTTTTTAAGACATAATTCAACAATTGATGACTGTCAAGTCACCAAAGAAATTAGTAATGGAACAGACGGGAATTTTATACCAATAGATAAAAACTGGCAAGCGAAATCAAGCAAACTTTTTGGACAATCTGGCGTCAAAATGTTAAAAATGAGTGCAACTTAAAAAATAAACGCCCCGGTTAAAAAATACAAGATAATTGGGGACGGTTACTGCTTTTTAGAGCAATCAGTTACGCAGTGTTTGGGGACGAAACGCTTCATAATATAGTCAGAAATGTAGTCGTTCAATACATGACAACTGAGGTAAATGTATCTTTAAGCAACTATTACGGTGACAATATTCAAAGATATTTGGACGACTCGGGTATGAACGATAATGGAATTTGGGCTACAGACTGCGAAATTTTAGCAACAGCTCATTTGCTTTCCACTGAGATTAAAATTTTCTCCAGCGTTGGATCTGCCGAAAACAAGAAAAGATGGCTATCATTCAACCCCACTCTAATTGGGGGACAAACAAAAACCGACAAAGTTATTTACCTAGATCACTTGAATGAAAACCATTACGATTTTGTAACTAAATATAAAAGCATGTAAATATATCATGTATTCATTATGTGCATAATATACATGTGTTACAATATAGTACACTCGCATTTAGTGTAATTCTTGGTTGGCAAAATGGACCTGGATGGAATTTTTATTGGGGCGCAAAACACCTAGTTGGATTTTCCTAGGTCGGTTTTTTCCGGATGAAAGATACACCTAGATGGATTATTCCGGAGAAAAATGCACCTAGGTGGATTTTTCCGGGGGAAAATTGCACCTAGGTGGATTTTTCCGGGGGGAAAATGGACGGGGGAAAAATGCACCTGTGACACCGGCACCAGCCAGCTTTCGGGGGAACTTCGCTCGAATGCCCCCCTCGTTTGGACGTTTTTGCAACAATTTGCTAAACTTTGGGAAACGGCAAAATAGGTGAATTATATATTATCGCGGAAAACACGGAAAACAGGATAACAATATTTTTTGTTGAGATTGAGTGTATAAGGGGGAATGCCGCCCCCTGCAACCCCCATTTGGCTCCCCCAAGACCCGCACACAAAGCGATCTTGCTAACCAACCTACAAATAACAACAACAACAACAACAACAACAACAACAACAACAAGGTTCATAATAATCTTCTCGTATGCACAAAATAGTAGCAAATGCCGCTCTCCGATACTATTGCTGTTCCGCAGGAAAACGGGATGCTTTTGAAAGTATATATCTCTAATGTGCATAGGACAGAAACATCTGCCATTGTAAATGTTAAAATTGGTACCGAAACAAAGGTTGCAATAGTTTCAAAGTTACAAAACTTATCAATAACTTGAGATACGTGCTACACACATTTGAGAATACGGGCTAAGTTTCCATCGTCGGTTTTCGCACAAAATACCTTAGCTAGGTACGGCCTTTTTAACTGGTCAGGCGATTTTCCGTTTTTAACTGAAGACATGCATTCATGTGAAGAAAATTAAGGTAAAGTATTTGACTATCCTTCTGACGTTAGCTTGTGGGAGGATATTCTCACGGTCTCGAGTGTTTGTTGGGAAAATCGAATTAAAAGGCATTGTCATAAGTTGGGTAGGCTAGGTTACGACGGTTTTTAGTTCTCAGTTCTTGCAGCTGAACATGAGGGGCGTTCTTACGAGGTTTCGATCCGATGACTTATGGCCGACATATTCTCAGTTCAGCGCACTACCACTGAGCCACGCCGCCACGCAATCAACTACGGTGTTAAAATACGCATGTATCTTAGTTCTTCTAAGTTTTTACTGCTGCTTCATATGAAGGCACTAGATTTTCAAGGTCGTCCGTTGACCGCCAACATACGTATTATAGTTCTAGCATGGCTATTTGCCATTGCGCCCCCATTGTGGTCTCCATATCATAAGTTGGGTAGGCTGGGGTTCGACAGATTTTATTTCGGAGTTCTTGCCGTTGAAAATGAGGGGCGTGTTGGTATGCGGGGTGTAGCATGTGATGTGTTGTATAGTGTGTATAATGTAAGACATACATACACGGGCACATATAGTATCAGAGAAGATTATATTATCGGCGGCGTGGTGTAATGGGTATCGAGGTTGAATAGCGAGCGAGAGATCCGAGGTTGGATTGCGGGCGTGGCCATATGGTTCGGAGAAATTAAGGGGGAAAACCATGTATAGTCGCCGTACTTCGGAGAAAGGGGTTGTCCCAACCGTACAGTCCTGATATTGAGGTCTCACCGACAAAGGCGCTGTAAATAGCACACCCATGGATTCGGAGCAGTTTGGAGTCGCGGTCCGGGACGGCCGCATGAACAAGGGGAAATGTTGGCATGCGTGGTGTAGCATGTGTATGTTGTTATTGTAGCCATCATCAAGTCAATAGCCATGTTAATTATTGAGGTTGCTGTTGATGAACTGAGCGCATTGAACAGGTTTAGTCCATAGGTCATTAATTGATAGATCGGTTGGCATAACTTTGCATTTGAACAGATGTAATGTATCGTGTGGGCCCTTGTTGCTTCTAGGGCATACGTTCATCACGCCTGGATTGATTCTTGACTGGAAGCTGTTGAGGAATTTGCAGTAGCCCGTCCGCAGTTGTGCTAGTGAGCGGCGGGAACTGCGGGGAGGGATAGCGCAGATTTATCAATCATGGGTGGCGGACGATTCAGCACTTTGTTTGGTTGTTAGTTTTGTATGGTGTTTCTGGTTGACTCCGTGTGAAATGACTTGATGCCGTTTTTGTACTGCTGTCTGTGAGCAATGCTATCGGTGTTGTACGTTTTACTTCAGGAAAGATTGAATTGAGGTCTTTCTTCAATGATCGACGAGCTTGCGTCTTTGTCGTGTGTTTCAGACCTGGATGGTCTTGTTGGTGGCACGACAGGGCGTATTGTTTCGCCGCAGGTTAGCGTGTTTGTCTATCGGCAGCACTAATGTTTCTTGATAGAGGCGGCCGACGTTTGTCATGCGGTGTCAGCCAGTTGCAATCCGCAATGCTGGTTGAATTGCTTGGTCTTGAGCAAAAATTGATGTCATCAGCATACATCACTATTTGAGTTCCATTAACTGGCGGAGGCGTATCGCTAACGTAGAAATCGAAGAGCTCTGGGGACGTAACAGCGCCTTGAAGGACGCCCAGTCTGACGTTCCTCGCTCTTGAGATGCAGTTACGGAACAAAACCTTTGAAGTACGGCCATTTAGGTAACTGCCAAACCAGCGTATGACAGATGTCGGCAGCGAAGACGCGAGAAGAAGTGCAACAGTTTGTTGTGACTGACCATATCGAACGCTTTTGACAAGTCCAGCTAAAGCTGTACCGTACGAGCGGCGAAACGCTCTTGATTGAAGGCCTAGGGGATCACCAAATTGGTGTCGAGTAGTGCCGACACTGTTAAGTGTTTTGGTCTGAAACCGTGTTGGTGGGGTGCTTCTGGTAGGTGGACGTTTGAAATCGGTAGCAGCAATCTTTCTAGTACTTTGACCTCAGAGAACAGGAGTGAAACAGGTCTGTATGACTTCGACTCTGCGGGGTCTTTCGCGGGTTTCGGCAGAGGAATAACCAAGGACCGCTTCTAAATAATCGGAATATGATATTTCTGCAGTGAAATGTTGAACAGCATGGTAAGTTATCAAATACAGCGATTGTCCACATGTTTGAGGTGGATCATGCAAATCTCATCCAAATCTCATTCGGTCTAGCGGCTTTCGAGGCTTTTGCCGCTTCGATAGCAGTTGCTACTTAGTTTTCCATGAATACCGGCGCGTCATTTCGTTTCAGTTTGCTCTGTTAGCGTCTTTGATGCGAGCGTCCGTATCAAATCAGTAGGGCACGGTTGACGTAAATTGTTTGTTGAATGCATTGACGGCTTTCCGGTTGTCGATGATTTTTGCCCCTTCAAACTTGATGGCTTGGTTGTCGTTTACCGGTCTGCCCTTGTCAATAGCCTTTATTGTCTTGCATAGTTTGGTGATATTGGCCGTTCTCTTTAAACTTTCAACATGTTGGTGCCACAATTTTCGACGATGTTCGGCGATAACTTCTTTTATGAGTTGGTTCAAAATAACTATTCCAGGTGAAGTTGGCTTTATCGCTCTCAGGTTATCCCGTTCAGATTCTAGGACCACAGCCTCCGCAGGCGTTGATGGTTTAACTTTCGGGATTCTACCATGAGGGATATTTCGCTTGCTTGCTGTTTGTATGATTTTGCGGAATACTTTTTCGCCAATTGTGACTGAGACAGGATCTTCCACTCGTCCAAAAAGCTCATCAAAACCACGACAGAATCCGTCTCAGTCAGCTTTGTTCAGATTAATGCAGGTTCGTTTTGTCGTCACCAAAATTGCCGAAGTCACAGGTAGAGTGATCAGGATTGAAAGATAGTCAGAGCTTAGCTTGTGTCTTGTTGATCATTCCGCTGATATCAACATTGACATACTCGATAACTAGATGTCGGGAGAAGAAGTTTGCACGTTGCTCGGCAGTCTAGTTTGTTGGCAATCATTGATCACGCCGTAGTTCGACTAATCAATTCCCTCGGCTAAACTGCTGCCACGTTCATCTGCCAGTAATGAAAACCATGGTTGGTCGTCGGCATTGAAATCTCCTAAAACCAAACAGTCCTTGTCATCTTGCAGGAAGTGACTCATCTTGGCCTTGAAGCCCGAGCCGCAGCTCGATTTTGGCGGTATATAGCCATTGTTGATGCGTAGAATGCTGTTTTTCCCGCCAGAATCTATGTCGTGATCTCGGCGAACTATGGCATAGTTATAGGTTTTCAGCTGTTTCGACTTGTTCGATAGTTTCGTTTCTTGGATTGCAGCTATCAGTATATTTTCTGTCTCAATAAATTTGATAATCTCAGGTAATATATTGGTAAGACCGTTGCCCGCGTGGTGTAATGGGTAGCGAGCTTGACTCGCGAGCAAGAGATCCGAGGTTCGGGGTCGTCTTGCCCGTGCAGTTCTGGCAGGGCGTTCTTATGAGGTTTCGATCCCATAACTTACGACCCGCAGGTTCTCAATCCAGCACTACCGCTGAGCCACGCCGCCTCTGAAATGTGTTAAAAGAACTTCAACATTATACACATGCATTACAGTTTTAACCGAGGCACTACATATGCTTCATTGTTTTTAAACCGATGTGCAGCACCAGCATGAACCGTACTTTGCCTCCATCCGTCCGCATGTCACACGCACTGTAAGGTTTGGACATGTCAAAATCAAGGATTTCTGACCGATCCGAAGAGGAGACACTGTCGATGTAGGTTTTGGAATTCATGACGAGTAATAAATACAATGCAAAGTAATACAGCTCTTTAGCATGATTTGTCTCAACTAAGGTTTTGCCATCTTTTGACGTCAATAATTTTGACCGAGGAAGAACCATACGGCCGAAAATTATATACTTGCAGAAGGCCACGCTAATGATAATCGGAACGATAAACATGAATGAAATCCGTCAGACACAGCGTACGTTACTAACATGAGTATCCAATTTTTAAAACCTAAACAGACGTATATTGAAAAATTTATTTTTTTATTTATAGTACACGATTGTATTATATATTTTTTAATCATGAGCAGTGGCCTGTATGGCGGAGACGAGGTTGGAGCGTTTGTTGTTGATCCGGGTCATTATTCGTTTCGCATTGGATACGCCGGGGAAGAATATCCGAAAGCGGAAATTTCGTCTTCGGTTGGCTACATCGAAGAAACTTCTACGACATGTGTAACAACGCCTATAAATCCTGAGAATGGCACGGCGAAGCCAGCGGGACCGGTCAAAACTAAAAAGTGAGTTATTGGTAAGGTTGTTGTGGCGTATCCAGCAGAGTGCAACCGGAATTCCGATTCCGATTACAATTCCTATTCATAACGAGTTCCCATTCCGACTCAGATTACACAATCAATCGGAATCGGAATTTTGGAAAACTGTTACCAGCGAACAGACACAAAAAATCAATATTTTTTGCACAATACAAATCCCTACAGTCATAAGATTTCGGGTTTAAATTCCGATTCAGTTTACAATTCCGGTATAAATCTGTTGTTCCGATTCCGATTCTAATATTATCCAGTTCCGCTTTACACTTTAGTATCCATGGGTGTACCACGATATTAAAAAATCAAGATTTGGATTGGGAGTCTCGCAAAGCGATACGAATTTTAAATCGGAATCGTAACTAGAGATTGTCAGAGCAGAGACTATTTTCTTATATTTATAGGGCTTATGATCAGTGTTGCACCAGAATTCCTGCAAAAACTCAATTCCTATTCCTGTTCCTGCATTCAAAGGTGCAGGAACCAGAGTTATTACGGTGTTGTGGTAAATTATTCATAATCGTTTAAATATTGAACACCTTGACTTTGAAAAATTGTTATTTCTGAATGACTTTTTTAGGAATTCGTTAATTTTGTTAATAAACTGTTAGGCTATAAATTTGATGTGTTTTGGCAAAACGTGATGGTAAGTTAAATGAAAATTCCTCTAACCCATTTTAGGTGGTTTTGTAAGAAGTCCACGCAACTCGATTTCAATCAAAATTTCAATCGGAATCGACATATCGTTTGCACCCTCACCCTGCCTGATTTAGGTGGATACATGTCAAATAGTTTTTGTCAGCTATTATTTTCATTTAGAAAACCATGGATTACGAAACGAACATATTGCGTATTTACGATTTGTTATCTGCTTATTGCAATGAAGTTTGCAAAAAATACCGAGTTCAGATTCGAGTTCTGGAAATATCTAGGTTTTTGTCCATGCGGTTGTTTTCTGTTTACGTAATAAACAACAACTTCGGCGATTTATAAAACATTTCTGTTGTAGGCTGCAACTGTTAGTACTTGAATGGTTTAAATTGGGAAATGTTGAGAATACACTAAACTAGACGCAGTTTATTATTAAGTTTGTAGCAAAGTAAACGGAAAATATTTCATTGAATCAATAATATATATTTGAAATACCAGCACAACCTTACTTTATAATTTTATAAAACAACAATGTCTCAAGTAGTGATAGTTACCGGATATAACGTCAGGATATCGGGCACATCTTGGCGGATAATTATCCTGATATACTGGTAATTACCATATTAGCTTTATTTAGTTAAACCTATAAGTACATTTTACATTATTTCACTAAAATTATTATGCTACAAACCGATTTCATTTTAGTACTAAAGGGTTTTGGGCGCAACCAATCTGACTAAATTGCTTATAAATTTCCAAAGTAGTTAAATGAATAAGTTACTGCGGCGTTTTTTGATAAGAAACACTGAAGTATGTCGCACAAAACTCTCTATGTTTGCATATTGGTAGGATACTCGCTAATGATCATAATAATTATTTGCATTATTCCATTTGAGCTTATTGTCGGTAAGTGGGTCTGAAGTTCGCTCAATAAGTGTAGTGCCTACCAACTACGAATGGTGTACATAGTGTTCGTTTTGGAAGCTGTCATAGGTTTTTAATGCAGTGTATTCAGTATGGCACAAGATTTCGATTGAAAGCATTGCCAGTCAGTTAGGTTCCATGTTGGTTATGTTTTGGGCTATTGATGGTTGAATTGATCGGTATTTTGCCGTATCGAGTATAGTGACGAAGTAAGTCAATACTGCAGAAGTTACCTACAATTTTATAGTTAATATACAATTAATACACAGTGCATATAGGGCAGGTATCGATTTAAACTTTCTATGAATTCCTTTTTTGAAACAACTCTGTCAAACCATGACACTAGCAATGTACATATAGAGCAGGGTGCAACCGGAATTCCGGTTCCGGCATTTTTTCACCTTCCGGTTACGGTAAATTGTAATTCCGGTTGCACCCTGATATAGAGGTAATGATTTCAGAGCATTTGGCATGTATCACCGCGTGGTGCTGGATAACAATTTGTAAACATTTTTTTTTATTTGCGACACCGTGTGGCACTGTACGGCCCAGTCGGTTGCCGTACGACGAGTATAGGGTCATCCTTAGATAACTAAAGTAAAGATTTTCAATCTCAGTCAAAACGGTGCTTTATAAATACAGTATGGTTTTAGGTTATCGCTTTATGAATTTTATGTGGTGCAATCAAAACCGCTGTTGCTTTACTATATGACTCTTTGGACTACAGATAGTCAGTAGGTAACACTACAATCATAGATACATACTTACTGTAAGGAATGCTGCCCGTGATATAACAAAAACCCGTCCGCTAGTGATAGCGACATTGTTGTCATAAATATGATTTATCAGCATTGACAGATGATGCATTCGATCCTATAATTTCAGTATATACATAGTATATCTGAATTGGAGCTTGTCGTTGAGTTATTACTTGTCGGATGTTGTGTTGTTTTTAATTATTTTTTTCCTCATAATGCGCAAGTCAAAGGCAGTCACATACAGTACAATAGAACCCATACATACGTAAGTACAGGAGCCACAACCGGTTCCGCGAGGGATTTTATTTGTAGCCGCCTCATGCGGCCTACAAGAAGAAACCTATCTCACGAAAGTAGCTGTTTTATATATAATAAAAATTAATAGCATTTCAGCAAGTTTTATGTTATTTTTCAATTTTTTTATGCAGATAAGCTGTCTTCTCACGACTTTAACAACTTTTACTGAGCACAATTTTCACGGTATTTAACAAGCGGTAATGACAAGAATTCGTTGAACGATAAAAATTTGAGATGTTTTACTTGCAGAAAATTGGTATCAGCTTACTTTTGAGCGAAAACTTTCAAAACCGTTATAAATTTATGTTCCTGTTTTTGCACCATGTAAGGCGGCCTGCATTGCATACTCTACTCCTTCGACTGAAATTAACTTATGTTAAATTTAACTGTTGGCCGAGTGAGAGTACGTCATATATGCGTATACTTATATTTTTTCACGAATTGCAAAACTAAAATGTTTTTGTGTTGAATACATACACATACACAAAATTTAGAAATTGTTTTTTGCTGGTGATAAACGCTAAACCTATACTTGATTTGACAGTGGCCGGCTGATAAATGAACCTGTTTATACTTACCATTTCCATGTCTGAATTTGAATTCATTTCTTTTCTGTAATTTTCATGGTAATGAAGATGTATTAGTGGTGCTCGTATAGCTTCGTTAACGAAAATTGGAGGTACCATTAGCAGCACAAGGACAATCAACTTTAGAGCAAGCCTGAAAACATATGCAAGTATATACGTGTACACAAATTTTTTAATAGCACTTTTGTACTACCCACAAGCAACCAGGCGTACATAAACCGGAATTCTCACAAAATAGCTTTCTGTTCCTGTTCGGGCGGCTTTACGAGATGTGTTTTGGAGCTGAAATTTTCTACGGTTTTGTAGCAAATTGTTCATATCTATCTATATTATTAAAGCTGGAACGCCCTACATACGTATTTTGGGCAGCGTTCCAACAGATTTTTGTTTACGTTACGCATGCAAATTAAGACTGTATGCTTTGCGACTCCTTTTGATGTTGTTAATGAATAATTCGTCAAATTCAAACGTCAGAGAGGTCATGATGTATGTGATTTCGTGTCATTGCTGACGCACTTTTTGCTATTTTTCCATCTAAGCAGTAAAGCAGTATATAGTTTGGTGCTAAAAATATTTCTCACTTCGATGCGTGTATTTTTTACTTCCGATTACCTGTCATGTTTCTATAAAATTTAGTTCCTATTAAGATCTCTACTAGCAACTAATTCAAATGCATACAAACCAATAAACTTGAGTTATCCGTGCTGGCGTATCCACACTGTCATCGGCAATAATCAAAACGAACAACTCTGCACATCCAAGACAAATCAAACTTCCCATCGACGCTAAATAATAGTAGCACCATGTGTCATCCAGTAGCTGAACTAGCTCAACAAGCGTTTGAAACTCGCGTCGAAATAAGCATAAATTTGAACGTGTGTTCACACAGTGACGTACTTGAAGTATAACGCTGTATCGTTTAAGCGACAGCCACGCTGCTCCCATCATTAGTCCTTGACACGATATACCAAGGTGCGCAACTACTGTTGCACAAAATACGGCAATTGCATTTAGGGGTTGAAGCCATGCGATACCCATGAAAGCATCTGGGCTGATTGGGAATTGGATATAGTTGTAGATGCCTGGAAAACTGATAATTTGTGTATTAAGCGAAAGGTTCGTAAATTTTCAATTCAGTCAGTTTTGCAAACTCCAAATCAGATGGAGTTGGTTTAGGTAGCCTGAAGAGTGGACGCATTTAAATATAAGTTTTCGTGTTCGCAGGGGTTGGGAATGGGAAACATTAAGGGAAGGTGTCGGAGTGGGGGAGCTCGAGTGTGGGTGTTCCCTTCGCTAGGGAAACCCAAGTTCAACTTAAAGGAATTAAACATTCGTTTTGTATTGTAAATCATACATCATTACTGCAAGAAAAGGAACCGTGATGTTTTACTGCGATTTCGCGTATGTGTTTAGATTCCTAGAAAGACAACAGTTGGTGAAATTTACGTATATACAACTTTAGAGTCTAAACTTAAAATATTTTCGTAGGTGGGATTGCGGTCATTCAACATTGTCTGCCGGGGTTCAGCCGGAATTCCTGTTCCGGCCGGAATTCCTGTTTCAGCCGAAATTCCTGTTCTGGTTCCTGCATTCAAAGATGCAGGAATCGGAATTTTTACTATTTGTAGCAAATTATGCCTAATTATTTAAATATCGGAAACTTTGTCAGTAAATAGATTATTATTTCGACATGAGTGTTTTTGCAATTGCTTCAATTTTGTTAATAAATTGTTTCTGTTGTGTTTTTTTTTGCAAAACTTGATGATGAATTTGCTGAAAGTTCGCTTAAGCCGTTTTTGGCAGGATTTTTAACAGTTCAACAGTAACTCGGTAATGAAAATTATTTCGAATTCCAATTCCTGTTCCGGCACAAGACTTAGTTTCTGTTGGAACCCTGCCCTCTGCTACTAATGGCAAAAATTGGTAAAAAATTCATTACTAATAATACTTTTCGTAAACAATTCAAGTACGCTTAGTTGAGACATCATTCGTTACCTAAAACAACAATTGCCGCATGAAAAATGCCTGGTGCGATCGAGAAAAATATACAAACTCGAGTTAAATTAGACAAGATGTACGCTTTTTGCTCGTTGTCAACTGAGCATTTGCCAAACTGTAAACTATCGAATAGTTGGTACAACCGATGGAGTCGAGTCTGTGACGCGTGTAGCCACCATAAGTTTAAATTGGCTAAAAACGCGTAGTAGACAATTTGAACTTTGAAAAATGTACGCGGGGTCATTGCGTCTGATTTGTCAAACATGCATAACGCACGGACGAGCGCGGCGAAATATACAACAGCTGTAACGACTGCGTACGAGTTCAACAGACATTTACGTATTGTACCTGAAATGCTATTAGAAATGTATGAAAGTAAGCGGAACAAGGTGATATCGATATATCGGTTATCAGTGCAACATAAGCGTTGCGTTATAGTTTACTGTGTCGGAGGCCGCCGCGCGCCGCTATGCGTTGCTAACAAAAACACCGGCAAAGCCTATTCGGTGGCGTGTGAGGCACCTTCAGTAAAAAAATTCATCGTTACCGCACGCCGGCGTTCGACGAGTATAGCGCAAAACCTGAACTTTAAAGTAAGTTCGGATTAGCGATGATTGTAATGAACAACGTTACAATGGACGATTTGTACACTTGTCTATGTGAACTCCTATTACGCGTAATATCCACACTGCCACTTTGTCTTTCTATCTACGCGATAACACGTTGAATTATTAGGCTTTATGTACTACTGTTACATGGTGAACAATTGCATAATCGTTACAGCAGTGGCTGTTGAAAACGCCTCTAGCAGTTTTCGAAATTTGGCAATAAGTCAGGTTTATGATTTGGCTTTAGGCGTAGAATTTGGCTTGGGCCTATTTTTGTACGGAAAAGTGTATACGAGTAAAATTATTCTGGCACTGTGACGTCCTATACAATGCATTTGGCACTGTGACGTCCTATACAATGCATTTGTTCGCTTTTTCAAATGGACCTTTCCCCACTTACCAGCGTTATGATCACTTAATGTAGACGCTCCGAATAGTTTGAGAGTTGTGAAAAACGCTTGAGTCGGTTGCCAAGCGGCTTTATCATCATAGTTATGCCCGAAAAACAACGTATCTTCTGCGCTGCTGAATACTCGATGTATTTGCAGAAGCCTTTTGCGTGTTCCACCATCGACTTGTTCCGGTAAAGTTTCATCGCTTGCTCTGAGTTCATTTCCAACATCCGGTGTCGTCACAGTGTCAATCGGTTTCGTCGTACAACCGTTCGGTTTGTTTCGTCCTGTTGTGCAGTATAGTGATACTAAACTTAGAATGCTTGTTTGTCGGATTGTGTTGTTTTGCATCTGTTTGAGTTGTTGTTGGTGTTGTGGTTCTTTTTGGCATTGTTTTTGTTGTTGTTGTTGTTGTTGTTGTTGTTGTTGTTGAGTTTCGTTGAAGCTGTCGGCAGCACTCCACCAGTACTTACGCAGTAGCGCTGCTGACGGCGAATCATTGGTGAAACAACGGGTCAGTCTCTTGTGTTGGTCGTGGACGTCTTTAAGTTTCGATTCGCTATTTTCGCTGCTTTGTGCTCGACACCGTTTGACCGCTGGAGATAGCAATGTTATTGGAAAACGGGAACTTGATGTTGCTTGTTGTGAAGTGGTTTGCAGGGTATCTTGTTGTTCTTGTGTGGTTGTAATCGGAGGGAGTGGATTTGCTGAAATTGTGAACATACAAGGATAATTGGTAAGCGTCATGTTTGTTACTTACTTGTTCACTGCTGCTCTTAAAGATTTGCAATAAACGAATGGAATATTTTAAAGAACTGGTTCATATCTTTGTTTTTATGGTGGATGTCCGTCTGTCCGTCAGAAAAGAATCTCAGGAACAGCTGAACCGATTTTGATAAACTTTATTTGTTTGAAAGCCAATTATCCTGGAGTGTTAACGTCGCATTGGGGTTTTGAAAATTTAAGCCGTTTATTAGCTACAGGCTAATTTGCATAATTAATTAAGCCTAAATTATGACTTTCTACATTATTTCACTAATTATTACAGTTACAAGCAATCTAATTTCAGCGTTAAAGGCTTTTTTGGTGCGAGGAATCTGCATAGACTGTTTATAAACCTCCAAAACCGATAATTGAGTAGTTAGCTAATAGATAATTTGCATATTAGCATAGTTTATAAGCCTAAATTACGACTTTTTACAATATTTCACCAATTATTACGGTTAAAAGCAATAAAATTTAACACTAAAGGGTTTTTAGTTGCGAGGAATTTGAATAAATTCTTTACAAACCTCCAAAACCAATAAATGAATAGTTCGCTAATAACTAATTTGCATACTAGATTAACTGCTTACGTGTGTTCGAGCTTCGCTCAATACATGTAGTCCCACTACCACTGGTAGGAGATGCTTGTATATAGACTATATTTTGTTAGTATTTTATTTGCAATTGAAATTTTTTTGGCAAAATATGTTGATTAATAGCATTGAAATGGATAGTTTGAAGTATTTGAGTCGTTCAAAAGTATATATAGTTTAATTAAATTGAATTATTTGCTTGGTTTTTTCATTCTAAATTTATATAGAGAAACGTGAACTTTATGAATTGGCCAGAAGAAATGATTCAATCGCAGCAAGGTGTTAAATACACTGATTTATAAAAAGCAGTTTTATGAAATTGGGGAACATCGCCGGACCACCGCCATAAATATCCGATATACGGTAGATATGTGCGAATACCGGAACCGGACATCGGTTTTCTGCAGGATATTAGGCCGGATCCGGATATCCTGGCGCTCCCTGCTTATAGCAACTTGAGTTAGGAAGCAGGTACTAAAATAGCTCGGGCTCATGTGTTAGCCCCAGCTTGAGTCGAAACTTACCAATCGAAGTTATTTTAGCAACTAACGTCATTAGCAGACTGTCATCCATTAAATTTTATACCATTAGCTATATTAAGGCTGGAATGCCCCATATACGTATTTTGGGCGGCTTTGCAACATACGTAGCTTTCTAACATATTTTGTTTACGTTATGCATGTAAATTAATACTGTATGCATTGAGCATACCTATCGTTTCGAATGTGATTATATATCTGCAAAGCACTAAAGCTTTTCAAAAAACAGTTTTGTTTAAATTTCGTTCACTTAATATGAGGGGCCCATGCCACAATTTAGCCCAGGAGTGGAAATGCACTAGTTCAGTTGCGCATATCTGTAACTACGTGAACTAGTATAATTTATGTGCGCCGTTACCGTAGATGAACTTGTCGTCATCCTCGTCGTCGTTGTTGTTGTTGTTGTACTTTTTTACATTGTGAATAATGGCAGACAACGCATACGTATGCACAATTTTAGTGTCCGTTCCGTTGTCAGCTTCAGTGCTGTTTACCCGAAAATGGTCTGGTTTTTTCTAATTAGTGATCATTTGAGCATTTTAGGCTTTTCGTTGCCTCCCCTGGCTATTTTTAGCCAAATTTGAATTCTTCAAACGTTCGATTTTGAGACCAAAAAAACCAGTCAAAATGTTAGCAATTTACGTGTATGCTATTGGAAGTGTTGTAAATGCGAATTAAAATGCTTAAAGTGTGTTCGCACAGTCGCAAACAACAAACGTTTCTAAAGATAAAATAACGAAAATTACGGTGTTTGGCCGACCTCACGTTTCATCACAAAATGTTAAATTGGCCGAGTGCAGTGTACACGATTAATTCATTTGTTCGGGTTCGGCGTTCCGTTGGTAGATATACGTAACAATAAATTGTAATAAAATGCTTATATAATCTTTTAAAATGCCTCATAATTGCACAAGGCAGCATACCGAAGCATTGCAACCTAATTTCTGATTTAATCCTAGTAACCGAAATGGTTCGCAACGTTCTGTACTTATTAAACTAAATTGAACTCTTATTTTTCAACTTAACTAATCTGCTTTTTTTACATAATTTGAGTGTTCATCTGTTAATTTAATCACATTATAGGCACTTTGTGTCATATGACTGCAAGGCTGGATTTTTAAATTTGAAATCAAATTGGATATGAAATTATCTGGATATATAGACGAATACAATTGTTGTCGATCACACACAGGATAGCTAGATTGGTTTGCAAGATGACCACAAATTGGATGTAGTACAAAACGATGGTGACTATGGACAAAAGTATTGCAAGTTAGCAAGATTGCATTGTACAAAATGAACCAGTGCGCAATGCGGGTTTGCAGCTGTCATTTTGCTTTCTGCCGCTGCGTCAAAGCGTTAAAATAAATAGCGGAGAATGAAACCGATATTGTACTATGTGTATTTAAACCACCTAACCAGTAGCATAATCTTGTCTCAAGTGTATGATCTTTTTGTATACATACGTAAAGCAATAGCGGACGACAATACAGTGTAGGTAGTGGTTGGGATCGCCCCCGTCAGAAAATTTTTAGAAATAAAATGGTAAGGTCCCTGCCTTACGAAGTTTTAATTTTGCATTGTTCCTATCAATTTGTTCAACTTCGTAACTGGTGACGTTACTACAATTAACTTGAATGCGGCCCTATACCCATGGCACCAATATACACCATAATAGGGGTAACTACAAGAACTAGAATGGTGCCGCGGCGTAGCCGAAGACGGGCGTCATTTAGGCATCACATCCGTCCTCACTGGAGCCACTCAAAACCTAAATTTTGCATATATCACAAAGATTGCGTCTGGTGTCTACGTCGCTTCGCTCACCAGATTTTATTCATTGTTCGATTACCGGTAAGAGTGTAATGGATTCTACCGTATTGCCTTAAATTGACGCTCTCCAAACCAGAGTTTTATACCGTAATTAATACAAAATATCAGCCTGGCATCTATCTCCGATCTCCTACCTAGGAATCTTGGATCCGATCCCAAGCGAAGATGAAATTGTGTTCAACATGTCTTAAAACCTAAGGTTCGCCTCGGGTATCACGTTTTTATGAATCGTATAGGATGTCCACTTCCTGTCTAAAATTTCTGAATCCGCTACTGGATTTTCTTGGTTTAAGATTCGACGTTTTTTAAAAACATTTTATTTGTTCTGTCTTCAATATTTCTTAACAGTCTGTTACGTACGTATAGTTTTGTTCTTATGCAGCTTGTTATATGAAGCTGGAAAATGAACAAATTTCGTTTCTAATTGGTACGTATTTACTGAATTAGAATTAACTAATCATATCCGGTTTTACGCATTGCGCAAAAGTTAACGGGATGCACATAAATCTGCATGTAGATTTTGTTTTCATAGAACAATCATGATTTCCAGCGTTAATTATAAAGATTGTTAGCTTGGTTTTTTCATTTTTTAGGGTTGCAAAAAAACTTAACAGCTTTACTACTTGGCTGGAAAAGTAAACTTAGCAACATGCTAATTGTGTCCATTTGTCAAACACAGCTTTATGGTATTGAGGACCCAGGGGCGCTCGCAGGGATGGAGGGCGCCGCTGCGCCTCCCCCGAAATTTTTCGCAACAAAAATAACGTTCTGCTAATTTGAAAATACATTTAACTTATTTGAGCAGCTTAATAATAAAATACGAAAGCCCGCCCCGCTTGCCCCCTTCGAAGAAAATTGTGTGACCAAGAAAATCCTGGGCTCCGCCAAATTCCATGACCGGGTTTTGAATTAGAGATTTTCCGGTTAGGCGTTTTGTGTATTTTAAAATATTCGGGTGCGTGTATTTGTTTTGAAATTTTGTAACTATATACCCGGCGCACAATTGCCACCGCCAATACCTTCACGGACCGCTCATTGTATTTATATTTTATGTGTTTGTTAAGCAAATAAACTTCGTTTGATATGAAAGCGCACTCATGTAGTGTACTTATGTGATTTTGTATATATATACATGGCAGATCACCACGTTTAGCGCATCTGCCAACTTTTAGTGAAATTAGCGTCGTATATATATTATAATTCATTTACTTGATAAAGACGTGGAAAATGAATTAAATACTTTTGGACCAAGGAGAATTTTTATTTACGATAATTTTATTTAAATATGCCACGTAAATTATGTATAATTAAAATAATTAAAACAACTCTTTCTACAGTTGTTCGTGCGAGAAACGGATATATATCAGGGTGCAACAGGAATTACAATTTACCAGAACCGGAATGTGAAAAAATTACCAGAAACGGAACCGGAAAATGAAAACTACATGTCAGCGAAAAATTCATTTTAATTTTTTTACAATAATATTGGTGAAGTAGCCCTAGTGGGAGATAGGTATTCACTTTATCTGCTGTATTTTACATTTTCATAATCCACGGAAGCGCAATCTACCTTCGACGGTTTGCGTACTATACTAATAAAATTATTTAAGTTTTATCGTCATTTCTTAGTAAAATACCTTAATTTCCACCAACCAAATTTTAGTACCGGGATTTTTAATTCCGGTAAGAAGTTACCGGAACTGTAAGGGGAAAAATGGCGGTACCGGCACTGGAATTCCGGTTGCATCCTGATATATACTTTGTTTTGTTGTTTCGAACAACGCAGGAATTTTTAACCTTAAAACTGAACATGATCCTTATTTTTTAAAAAAGGCATTATTTTCTTCTGTCTTCGTTATATTCCAACAGGTTATTTTAACAGGTTCCGGGACGTTTGCTTAATAGTTTAACCAGACAATTTTTTGACTTTGAACAAAGCTACTTAATTTAGCAACAAGCGAGCACTTTTATGTACATTTTAACTTTTAAAATATGACTTCAGGTCTCGAATGGCGTTTATATTCACACATATACACGTTAAATTGAATACAGTTTAATCGAATTTGATTTTGTACACGGGATTACGTATCAGCCATGTTCACTAGTTAGTGTCATGTGGCCTGTATAATTTTGTGTATCGTAGTTGATGAATTGTTTGTGATGCTGGACCATGTTGTGGGTTTTCTTGAACGAATCGGTTATAAACATTGAAAATGTAAAAATTGCCGATATGATCTGAAACCGTTTTCGATTGCTTGTTTTGTAAAAGCGTAAACATATATACGGATGCTGCTTAGTGATAAGAACAGTTAGGATTGTGCTGGATTATATATATTTGTCGTGCGGCGCCGTTGGTCACGTTTCGTCACCGTGCGGACGGCAACGCGCAAGCACAGTACTACCCTTATGATTGCGCTATATTTAGCGCAGACCGCCACATGCGTCCGTTAACGGACGGCGTCACGCAACACAGTAAAGTTTAGCACAACCATTATTAGCAGGGTGCAATCGGAATTCAGATTCCGATTAAAATTCCGATTCAAAACGAGTTCCTATTCCGATCGCGCAATCAATCGGAATCGGAATTTCCACATTTTAATTTTTGGCGTACTTGTTGTGATATGTTGTATAAAAGTTCTGCATCATTTACATATGTATTAAATTGTTTTCGATAGGTAAACTTATCAGTAATTGATTGTAAGTTAGCTTTGCAGAGCCAAAAAATTATTGCCAATTTGTTTATGCGACGTTTTTGAGAATTGTTGCCAGGCAGCAGCCACCCTAAATCAATATTATACTTGTTAATACAAATTATTCGCGTAGTCACAAATGTTGAATTTTCGATTTCGATTCCGGTATAAATTTGTTGTTCCGATTCCGGTATCAGCCTGTTCCGCTTTGCACCCTGATTATTAGCCTCTTGGTATTCGATGTAATGTGTCGTTTATGCCATGTTCCTCCAAACGCGTATTTCTTTCTAGCTAACTGTGCCGCCTCTAAAATAACTTGTTCTTGAAAATAGCCAAAGGAACTACTACAATGTTAATAGTTAAGCAGGCCCGTAATCAACTCACCTTGCTAGGGGAGGGGGCTAAAAAATTTTAAAGATGGGCATACAAGGGTTTTTAATGACTTGTACAAACAATGTTTAAAAATTTGTAGCCGGTGCCAAAAGTTTTCCAGGGATGGGTTGAGCCTCTCCCCTCCCCCTCTCTTGACTATGGTCTCGTAGTTGACAGACTTATGCTGTAAATGTTCCTTGCTAAGCACGTTTCTGAAAATACGTATATTCCAGGGTGTAATCGGATATCCGTTTCCGTTATAGAAATACCGAAAATTCGTATATTTTTACATTCAAAATTAATTTTAAATTACGTAAATTTCGCGCAGTCTTTCATTACAGATGTGCTGCAATGGTCTAAACTGAAACAAAAATTACAACATTGATCCATAATCTTAAAAGTTTCGGTGCATCCGCCATTTTTTCTTAAAAATTTAAGCAAGCACTGGTAAACATTTACACGTCTCAATTGTGTTCTCAGAAAAATAAAACCTATTTGAAATTTATATAGTTTAATATCCGTTTTCCGTTTCCGTTATTTTTATTATCTGTTTACACCCTGGTACATTCGCTGCGTTTAAACGTCGTTTCTTACCGTGACCCTGTTTTTTAAAACTGATTTCTATACCTTACCGTGATGAAAGCCGCCCTTGACATTTCAAATGTGTGTCCAGATGTAATTGTTACTTCATTTCGCGTTAACTGTACAAGAAATTTGCGTAAACATATTCGTCGCTCCTGAATGATAATTATAAAAAAATGTCTATTTATCATGATTAGTTTTATATATTTACCGTTCCGGTAAAATTTCACTTTTATTACTGTTTTGAAAACTGGATTGGCGTGTGCCAGTGCTTACGTCTGGTTCTAGTGAATGAGTCAAAAAACAATCGTAATTGTGATTAAAGCACTCAAAAATGTAACTTTTTTCAAAATGTATTTTTTAATTTGAAATATAAATTTGACTCTTATTCTAATTATACTGGAATGAGAGTTTCGAGCAGGCTCAAAGCCCAAGAATTCTTCGGACTTTAACGTTACTTTCAATCTCATTCTCAACTTTTCCATTGAAAATTCCCACCCGTGCAATTTTCACGCTTCTTACCCATTCTCTCACAGGAACTGCTGTTGCGGATACGTCAGTCTCAGACGCGTCCCGACTACCGTAGCAGCCGTCGCAAATGTCTCCGCCACTACTTGTAACTAAAAGATCGTTGTCCGCTTTGTACATGGCTGAGACGCATCCGCGAGACTCTTCATTCGTACGAATCGCAGGGAGCATTGACAACGTAAACAGTACGAGTTTTCCAATATTACAGACCAGTATGTATGTAAGATTTTTGGACGCAGTTTCCATTACGATTATAACGAATATGTTAGTGGTGATGTAGGCGATAAGCAAACCTGAAAGTATATATGTATTATGCAGGGTGGCAACTAAACCTCGGCTTTAGATTCGGCAAAAAGTTGTGGTTCGAATTTGGGTTCGGATACGGATGTGAAAACGCCGAATCAAACAATTTTCGACAGTATGTTTTTTCGGTTTTAAGCAATAAAAATTATGTATATAACTTTATCTGAGGTCGGACACGAAATAAATTAACGTTTATAAGGTATGCCGCTGGCATTGTGTTGATATTTTGAAACAAATTATGGTTGCATCTAAAATTTGCAACATGCAAGATTCGGTTTCGGATCCGCAAATTAGCAGCTGTTTCGGATTCGCATTCGGTCAAATTGTGGATTCGGTGCCACCCTGGTATTCTGGACAAGGCCAGAAAAAATCAGATGTTCAAAAGGTGAAATATATTCAGTGAGTTTTTGCCGAAAAGTTCCTATTAGAATTTCCAACCTCTTAACATCTCTGATTTTTACACAAATACCAATAATGTACGGAATGCAAGGATGGTCAAAGGAACTACAGGCACAAACTGTTGGAAAATGAAATGCAGCAATAGCTGTAAACCAACCTTGTAAGCTAAGATAGTAGTATGCGAGCACTTGATTACACTGTTCTTTGATATCTGTAAGTTTTTGAAATTGCCGTCGTGCGAGCAAAATACCCGTTTTATCCGAGACAAGGATGCCGATCGTGGTTCGCAACTGGCGATAGCCTAATCCTAACGCGTAGACGATTAAAAATTGGTAGCAAATGCCGCCCCATGTGATGCATGAATTCCAAAATGTAGTGAATATGTTGATGACCTGGAAAACAGCAAGAAATATCAGCAAAAACTTATGTTTTGTTAGAGTAGAAGAGGAACATTTTTACTGAAAGTGTATTATTTGGTGTATGTTTTTAGCGTTATTGATTTTGCTTTTGTAGTTGAGCGCAAAACGTTTGTTTGTTTGTTTGTTTGTTTATTTATTTGTTTGTTTGTTTTTGGTTTGTTTTGTTTGTTTGTTTGTTTATTAGTTTGTTTTCATAAGCAATAGGCAGATTCATAGGCAGGTTATCGATTGATCAGTTCATTAAGTGTACGCCAAGCTGAATGCAAGCGAGTTTAACACGGTTGTATAATTGAGGTTATAGTGGAAAAAAATATATATGTATATAATTTCACTGTATACCCATCAGTCCTGACCAGCTGCTAAAATTTTGCGATGCACATGGCGGTTCTCATTGAAGTGTCAAATTGCAGCTTCTTCGCTAAATAGCTATGCAGTTAGATGTTGTGATAATCATGCGTTCAAGAAAATTTTACGCATAAAAGTTTAGCTTTCAAAAAAGTTAACCCCCACAGCACTGGAAATATGTAGTTGATAGTAGATATTGCACGAGTTAGTGCAATGTGTAACTTGATAAATACGTGCAAATGGCGTTGCGTCTGCAATAACAATGCAGTTTACTTTTAGCGATTTAATGTCGATGAGAGGTCGAAAATCGTTTGCAGCGGACCAGTGTCCATACATCATATAACCTTCAAGTGCTCCGTTGCAAAGCGATACAGTCGTCACGTAAAACACTGCGAACCAAGTAACCAAACGCAGACAGCACCATAACAGTTGGCGTGACATGAAAATATAAGGTTTTATCGAAATGTTTTTTGTGTCAAATTTTTGTGATTTTGAATTTACAGCGCTGTTGCGAAATTGCCCTCTAGTGATAGGTATACTGGAGAAATATTTTCTTTAAACATCAAATTGTGAAAGTTTAACTGAAGAGATAAGTATATTAAATATGGGTTTTCTTGTTGAAAACTTTGCCAGCGTGATGTACTAGCGAGCGCCAAGTTGGCACGTTCGACGCAGAAACATTTAGAATGTAAGCTACTCAAGCCAATAAGCTGAGTTTCGTTTTTCACTCAGAAATTAAGCGAATTGCAACACTCAACAGTATACTACGGGATGTTACAATATTTCAGCCGGATGTCTATTTTAGCTGGAGCCGAAGCCTGATATCTGGCTGACTACGCCATGCTATGCATTGGCGTTAAAGCAATTTAGCTGTACGTTGTTTTGAAAGGTTATGTTGTACGCAGTTTCAAAATAGCAGAATTTTACCAGCGTTGAAAATTCATTTCTGTCGACGGTAAACAGCCGCCTGCTTACAGTTGGTGATGAGCGTCGAAATTGTTTGTTTACACCCTGCACCGTTGTTTAACGGAAATACCTCTGCTGTGGAAAAATCGTCCTGTGGTAGCAGGATGCAACTGGAATTCCGGTTCCGGCATTTGTTCACCTTCCGGTTCCGGCATTTGTTCACCTTCCGGTTCCGGCATTTTTTCACCTTCCGGTTCCGGTAAATTTTTACCGGATTTAAAAATTCCGGTGTTATAATTTGGCCGTTTTCTTAACTTTGCTAATTTTTAAGGATCTGTTTTAAAAGCCACTTGTACTCCGAATATAAGCCATTGACGGTGGATTTCACTTCAGTCGATGATGAAAATCTAAAATACAACAAATAAAATAAATACCTATGTTCGACTAAGGTTATTTCACAAATAATAGAGCAAAAATAAGATTAAAATGAAATTTTTGGTGAAATGTATTTTTCACTTTCCGGTTCCGGTTCCGGTAAAATTTTCAAATTCCGGTACCGGTAAATTGTAATTCCGGTTGTATCCTGTCTGGTAGGTGGGAGTCTAATCCTTTCATCGTTATCCTATGGTGAAAACATACTTGACAGTTTGAAATAGCCGCTCAGTCAAATTGTTTACCAGCCGTCGATTGTGTATTAACCGCTGTCTCGCAGCGAGTAACCACCAAAAATTAATATGTGTCAAACACATATCGTAGCATTGATTTATGCGAACCAACGATGCTACGTTAACGCCGTCCACATGCGACAGTTGCAGTGTTGCAAGACTTGCAAGTGCAATTAGTATAATTGCAGTTAGCAACGTATAAACCCGACACATGCTTGAGTGCGAACGAACTTGACTGTCGTCATTTGCCGCTGTGGGCGATGTGTTATCTGTGCAAATTTAGGAAAAACTATGCTATGATTAATGTTAATCGTCAGAGGTTGGTCGTAAGCTGAGTTAAAAGGTTTAGGAGAATTGGGTAACAACGGATCAGCAGTTTGTATAAATAATTTTCGGGGACTGCAAATTTGTAGTTAAATGTTGTTTTCGTTTTGCAAAGATTTTGAAGTCGGAACGTATTTGTAGGAATGATCTATAAGACCATTTTTCAACCATAAGAACTCAGACAATAAAGTTTGAAGGTTGACCATGATTGCTACATGTGGTTGGATCCAAGCCCAACGGGTACGTTCGGGCTTCAATTAGTTGAAGGTTTTCAAAGAATATATGCCTGTTCAGTGGACAATTAGCACAAATTTGACCGAAATTTATATAACAAAATATTTGCCCAGTTAACCTGTATGTATGCCAATCAGCGATATAAGTTTGAAATACGGATTCATAATTTTGCGTGCGAGGTCTGTTGTGCAGTTGTGGCCGACGTTGTTGCGTTCTTTTGTTAGTGATAGCATGCTAGCAAGGCTGTTGATACCAGTGAAACGTCGGTTAGTGCCGTTTTCTTCGTCGTCATCTTGTTCTCGTGTAACTGAAATTATATTTACCTACCGCTGGATATCACATCTATTGACAACTTATCGACCGACAACTTGTAACCTGAAATCTCGACGACTCGACAACTTGTCGCTCATCATTACGCTTAGGATTGATTACGCATTGGGATTAAGCAGCTGTCAGGTGACAAGCTTTACGAATGGCAATTTCTTGCAGGTTATTTCCGCAGTTGGTGGCGTCACCAAAGTCGGGTATTCATATCAAGGTAGTAGCAAAAGTTCGGTTTCAAATCCCGCAAAAATTGATGGTTTCGAATCGCTCCGGATTCAGTTTTGAAAAAGCAAATACAGCAAGCTTCATAAACTGTGTTTTTTGTGTTTCTGGAAATAAGTTATAGAAGTTGGAACAGGTTGAATGTTTTTTCGGTTACGTTTAGTGCTTGCGGCTCGAACCTCATTCCAAGGTTTAATTAATTCTGGTTTCAATATTGAAAAATTCACACGTTTCTATTGACTGTGTAAAATTAAGTATTGTAATCCGGCGTGTCAGACGGCTACAGTTATTGGCAACTTACTGGTTCCACAGCTGCTAGCTTCGGATCGAAACAAAGTTATCGCTGCTCTTCTTCGATCCATTGCAGTTGAAGTGTGAAATGAAAAATTATCAAGTCGGCTGGATAATTTTATTGTGTATTATGGGATTAAAAATAGTACATAATTGTCATATCATTTTAAAAATATAAATCTTCCCGCAATTTTAGTACAATAGTAGGACACATCAAATGCTAAAAATGTATTACAATTTTGAACCTTACCATTTACTAGTTTGAACGCTGCAAGTCTTATCAGCAGTTGATGGTAAGTGTTACACACATTCGAGAATACGAACCCTAGTAACAGTTGTAGCGGGCTGCTTTGACGGCCCTCAGTCTGAAATGATATGTTGATTTGTAGAAAAAAAATAAAGTGTGTCTAATTAGTGTTGTTTTTGTTTATCAATGCTAACTCGTTCTCAAAAAAGCGTTATATATCATTAACTAACAACTTAAATCGTAGGCTAATGCCATATTTTTTTGCTGTAGCTCTGATCATCCATTCAATGTAGCTCTGATCATCCATTCAAAAAGGCAACAGCACGTTTTTAATTTGTTTGTCGATTTTGTATATATAGTGTGTTCAAAATAATCCATTTATATATGCGATTTTGTATGGTGATAAAATAGTAAAACCGAATAATTCTAGCATAGCAAAGCTGCATTTAGTGAAACCGAAAGCGGCTACAAGTTAGGTTCGTCTCACACTGACAACAAAACTTCAGTCGTGGCGAACCGGTTTCAAAGGTTATAGTTAGGGCCAGAGCCGAAAGACGACGACCCTTTGGGGATCGCTGTTTTTCATAAAATTAAGTGATCGTGTGTGTGTGTGTAGTCTTGGTTTGCAAATTTTCTGAAATTTAATTTTTTAGTTGTTAAGCTAAATTGTCGTTCTAATAAAACATCGCAGTGGACAAGACTAACATGTACAGCTGGTTTAATTTAATAACACGTTGCATTAAAGCCTAATTTTTGTAATTGTTTAAATGTGGTCACGGTGGTTAATTCAATTTGCAACAGTATGGTATATACATAATAATTTGGAAGAAAATCATGGGTTAAAATGAGGTCGAAATATGTAGTTGAATTCCAACTGGTACGTACCTTCTTTGTGCTGCTTGGGCTAACGTTATACTGTCAATTTGCAATAGTATGGTGTAACATAATAATTTAGAAGAAAATCATGGGTTAAAGGGAGGTCGAAATATGTAGTTGGATTCCAACTGGTACGTACCTCTTTGTGCTACTTGGGCTAACGTTATACTGAGGTTATTGAACAGTCTCGGCTCTTGTACACTTCCTTTCACCGTTTTTCAAATTTTCAGCTTTTAGAATAACCTACGTTTTGGATCAGACTTGCTGTTAAGGCTGCAGAGGCAATGTGTACAACCGCCGAATTGTCAATATTGCGATAAAAAATTTCTGGCAAGGTTTTAAGCTTGAAACGTGATTTAATTATATTTTCAAATAATGTTAACTCCAGTTACCGTATGAATTAAGGTACTGGAAGATTCTGAATATCATTTAGTGGCCGGGGGCGGATCCGGACGGCAGGGGCGTAACCAGGCGGATTTTTAGACAAGATTCAATTTTCCAACGACTATATAACCCCACTTCGAAGTTTTTATAGAACGTAACCGCCTGTTCCCAAAATCCTGGCTACTCCCATGCCAGAGAAGGGGCGCTATTGCCAGAAAGGTTTTTTACGATAAAATGGTAAGCACCAAAAGTTATAAATTTTTTAATTTTTAATTCTGGTTCCAGTATAGATTGGGGAATTTAGCTTTGCTCAAAAACTGTAGAAATTATGTACATCAATTTGACACTAAGCTTCGCAAAGGTCAATACTGTACTTGCTACCAGCGAGCAAAGCGGAGCTGGAGTATATCGGAATCGGAACAGCAAATTTATATTGGAATTGAAAGAACAAACTTTGTGACTGACTACGTATACGTACGGGTATTTTGTATCAAAAAATATAAAAACATTGATTTAGGTTGTCTGTTGGCTGGTAACCATTTTCAGAAACGTGGTATGAACAAGATGGCGATAATATTTTGGTTCTGTAAACCTAAACTACAATCAATTATTATGATTTCCGAAGTAAATAGATATTATATGATACATAATTTGTATGCATCATATTACAAGTATCTTTAAATTAAAATTTCAAGATTCCGAATCGGATCGGAAGCGACATTCCATTTACACTGGAGATGTCCCAGGGCCGAGGCCAGAGGGTGTTGGAGCAGGGGCAATACGGTACTATGGACGGTACCAAAAAAAACTATATCCCGTGGCACAATTGAGCCAGAATCCGAATGCAGCACAGTGGGTTTATTACATTACCCAAGGCAAAATGTCTCATTACGCGATATGGCAAGTAACAAATGAATTAACAGTAACTTCACAACTTGGGAGTATCAACAAAATGTCGTGTAACGCGATATGATAAAAACGGTACCGTGCGTGCAGGTACACGCTTACGCAAAAGGTACATAAAATTTGAAGTTTATTGTATTTTGCCGGCCAGCCCCCGGGTAAGATCTTGGTCCCGGGACATCTCTAAGCTACACTATGCTTGCTACCGTTATTCGTAATTTAGCTATACGTATGTATACGTTCATTTGAATATTTACTGCCGCATGGAGTTTGAAGTACAAATGTACTCATTATCTAGCAGCTCTGCTTCACTTCGGTTTCTAAGCACACAAAACATTATGTATATATAATTGTTATAAGAAAAATTGGAAAGCTAAAGCAAAAAACTTTCGGGGCGAGTAACATTGCAACTGTGAAATCATAGCAAATATTCATTCGTAGCGAATTATTAACTAAGCAACTTGAAAAGCATGCATACAGAGCGGGGATCGAACTAGCGGTTTTAAGATTCCGATGCAAAATAAATGTGTTTCATTGTTTAAGATATTATGTGGACACCAATATGACATATCCACGCGAAAACATGGAAGTTGCGCCGTTTCTGAAAGATGGTATGATTGATGATTGGGAAATGTTTGAAGAAGTGTTCAGTTACGCGTACAAGCGTCATTTAATAACGGATCCAAGTTCACAACCGGTGAGTTGTTTATTGAAACTTTAAGATATGCAACTGCTGGAGTATTTTTTCGCCATTTTGTATTTTTTCGCCATTTCATAGCGAACGCAAACGAAATAGGTAAAGGGATGTGCTGATTACCTATTCTTTGTCGATACTTTTTGAACATTGCAAAGAGTTGGCATGCTATCATTTCTCTTTCTGGCGTGTGTCAGTGCGTCCGATCTGGAAACTACGATGCTTCATGTGTTTGAATTTGAAAAATATAGTTGAAACGAACCATTGGCATAAAATTGTAACAGTTTAAGATTGCTGTGTTTATGATAATGTATGTAGTAATTCTGGCTGTTTTCAAGTGTCATGTATTGAAATTAAAATCGGCATCGGTTCGATATCGGCAAAATTTGAAAATTAGGTTCGGCGTCATCAAAAATTTTGGTATCGGCGCATCACTACTGCAGGGCCTACATAATGGAATTGATTGAACCTCAAATTTGGCTGTGTAATAATTAAGGAAGGTCGTGAGCAGTTGAAACATGGAAAATTTGTGAGCAGTTGAAACATGGAAAATTTTTCAAAATCAGAACCTCTTGGTTCGGACACTGGCAGGGCAAAATCTTAAATATGAAAAAATCAAATGCAACATTGTGCAATAGAAATGAAGTTAACGTAATATGATTCACATTTTTGTTTTTATCACATATTATTGGTCGATTATTTCGTATTTAATTGTTGAAAATGTATTAGCCATGAATATATTTTTTGTATATTTCAGGTACTAATGTCCGAACCGCCATGGAATATAAAACAAAAACGCGAACGCTTAACTGAGATTGTTTTTGAAAAATTTGACGTTCCGGCGTTTTTCTTGTGCAAAAATGCCGTTCTTGCAGCGTTTGCAAATGGCCGACCAACCGGTCTTGTTATTGATTCGGGTGCGACACACACGTCAGCAGTACCTGTTGTGGACGGATACTGTTTGACTAATTGTATTATGCGAAGCCCATTAGGTATGTGCATAATTTGCGTTGCACCGGCAGGTATTTGCTAGTAGAGGCAACTGCGCTCCCCTGCATTCTATCGAAATATCCATATAGGTAGGTTTATGTATATAGAGTAAAAAGTTACAAAAATTGTATGTTGTAGCAGCTTCTTTTAAATATTTTCTACTGGACCCGCCTTTCACATTCCGAGATAAAATTTTTGCGGCGCCATCTATAATTTGGATTGGTATCAGTAGCGTGTAGGTATTTGAAATGGTTCGGTACATCCCGAGTATATGTAGTAAAATGATTGAAAGGGCAACTAGTTAAAATATTTTGAGACTAAATTGAAACGCTAATATTTGATGCCAAGCAATAATACAAGCGATTTCGTTTTAGAATTATGTGTGGGTCTGCTTTAATAGACTAATATAAGACTTTTATCTTGGTATGTTACATATTAGTACCAAATTATCGCTAGTTTCCTAGAATTTACCTCGCTGAGGTCGTTACTAGATGGCATCGAATTTCAGTGATATAGATATTATAGATATGTACTGCCGTAACTAGTGTTAGCTGGGGAGTTGAGCCAATGAGTCAAGCGTCAACTCTTTTTCGTTAGCGTCAGACGTAATAAAATACGCGGAATATGTCAAATTCTTCTTCGTGGTTTGTATGTATTTATTTGTGGCTGGATATGTCAAAGTGCATTTAACGATTACATTTCTTAAAAAATTTAAGGCGGCGATGCGATAGCTCAACAGTGTCGAGAAGTACTAGACAAGAAAAATATTACAGTGGTTCCGTCGTATTTAGTCGCGTCAAAAGAGCCAGTTGGCCGTGGGATGTCAGCAAAATGGACCAAACGAGCAAACGTCGCTAAAGTTACGCAATCGTTTCACGATTATATGATCAAACAAGTTGTACGAGATTTTCAGGTTAGTGTTCAAACGGCTTCCTTGAGTCGGTGGTGTTTGTTTTGGAATTCTTATAGAATATGCTGGAGTATTTAACGTTTTTTCGGTTACTTTTCGGCTTTAAAAGTAGAAACCTCCAAAACTAAGAAATTGTTTTCAAAAACAATAAACAAACACAATTTTGATCACCAGTTGACAAAAACATACAGATCATTAATTATACAATGTCTGATTAACACTTTTTACGGTGTAACGTCATGGAAAAAGCAAACAGTTAACGAAAATAACATAATTTTTTTCGGAATTCCGCATATTTGCTAGATCACGCATTGGTTTTGAACGCTAAACTTCTAAACCTTATGGCATGTAAGCGTTACCTTAAAAAATTTTCGATTGTAATAATTTTTATTGTCCATTTTAGACGTCATTGCTTCAAGTATGTGATTCGCCGTACGATGCGGAAACTGCAACCAAAATGCCGTCACAGCATTACGAATTTCCAAACGGCTTTAACGACGATTTTGACGCCGTTCGGCTGCGCATTCCAGAATCTCTGTTTAATCCCGCTGGATATTTAACCAATCCTCATCTGTACGCAAGTGGTACATCGTTTGATCAACATGCACTTCAGAATCCTTGTACAGGTAACGACTGCTTCCGGGCCAATCTTACTTTGAGAGGCGCAACAGAGTAGTATAAGTATATTCCTAAGCTTAAATCTAAGCCTTAACGTAAGTGTAAGCCTAAACTAGCAATAGTCTAACATTTAAGCTTACTCTGTTGTAGTCTCGGGAAAAACGGTACGCCCTTCAAAGTAACACGAGTCGAGAATCGCATAAATTATGGTCGAAATTATTAGCGCTAGGTAAAGGAAAACGGCGCACATATCTTAACTTCTATTTAAATATTCGTAAATGTCGTGACTGGAGTACAATGTTGACTGTGTATTCAGGCAGAGAAAGAAATAAATGAGCAGTAATTTTGGATTGTGTTTGCGAATGTAATCGCATAACATTTCTAGTGTCGTTTCGATTGTGATTGTAGTAATAGAGTGTGTTTAAACACTATTCTATTAACGTAGCACTCAGCTTCGAATTTAGTTTTATAGCACCTGGTAGCGGCAGCAACAATGTTCCAACTTCTCCGTTGCCTGGTGTTCCACAGTTGGTCGTCTCATCAATTGATCGTTGCGATATCGATATTCGGCCTACTTTGTTTGCAAATCTGATTGTTACCGGAGGAAACACCCTGATCCATGGATTCACGGACCGGTTACAAGCCGAAATTTCGGGTCGGGTGCCAGCGAACGTTAAGCAGAAACTACGAGCCGCAACGATGACTTCTGAAAGACGCTTTGGTGCATGGATTGGTGGATCAATACTGGCGTCACTTGGATCGTTTCAGCAAATGTGGATTTCGAAGCACGAATACGACGAGACTGGACGCGGAGTGATTGAGAAGAAGTGTCCGTGAAAATAAGCTGCCGAGATGTGTTTTTTGGTTTTTCTTTTCTGAGATGGAAGTCCCCATAGTTGAGTGCGCCTCCAGTTCGGGCACGCCACTAGGTCGCACCCCCCGTATGTTTTTGGAAAAACTTGAGAAGCCAGTACTTTGATTGTGAAATATACGTAATCTATTGTTGAGTTTTGGTTGTTGGTTTTTTATTTTGGCCTTTTTTCGATTTATATATACTTTGTTGGTCTTATTCTTTATATTGTTCGACATGGCCAGCTTTCGTTTACGGGATAAGAATTCTGTATTAACCTGAATGTAGAGCTGTCACGATGTTATGTATGCGTGTTTCCTGACTCTTTTCAAAAGCTTAAACATCGACTAATATTTCTGAGTTATTGGTAGCAGAGAAACAAAACGTTAAAAAATAAATTCTTGTATAATTTTTCGATAGAATTGAATTTTTGACGACATTATTGCACAATTAGTGCTTAACTAAAATGTTTTGGAGTAATCAAATGACACTTGTCTGTTTTGCATTTTGTTAGTTGTTTTTGTAAATCTCAGTATTTGACATTTTTTGCTGTAAGTACATTGCATCGGATATAGGAAGAATGTGGAAACAAATACTGGAAACTAAGGTGTAACCGGATATCCGTTTTGTTATATAAATATCGGAAATTCTGTCGTTTTTATGCTCACAGTTAGTTGTATATGAAAATAATATAAATCGCGCAATCTTTTGTTACAGACATGTATTTGTTCGATTTGAAAAGAAAAACGAAATCCTCAAAAATTTCGCCCATCTGTAGATCAGAACCGGACCGTTTTCGGTGGAACTTTGCTAAAGTACAGATGTACAGATATCTTCTTACGCTCAGGTGAGGCTTAATAATAATACGCTTATACTAACTACTCTTACGGCACTGATCTATACATTGGCTCACAATTTTTCAAAAATGTATGCGTCCGTTAATTTTCTTTAAAATTTTAGAAAGTCCGGTGCATATTTGAATCCTTTAGTTGCATTGGTGGAAAAAATTACATTTTTGAATTGCCCATGTATGGAACAGGGCCGGAAAAGTAATATATAAGCTTATTTCTAAGCTTAAGCCTAAAAGCAAAAAAGTTAGTTTTAAGCTTAAGCTGACTTCATTACAGTCTGCAGGAAAACATTCCAGCCCTGTTCTATGCATGGACGAGTATTTCAATATCTGTTTTCCGCATCCTGCTAGATACGAAGAGTTGCAGTTACCAAAATCCAGCAGTGATCAAAACAAGAGATGGTTATTATATGTGTCAGGGTGCAACCGGAATTATACTATACCGGAACCGAAAAGAAAAAATAGTTGTTGCCGAAAAATTCATTTTTAACGCTATTTTGTCGCTTTTATTGGTGTAAACACACCGTTTAGAGTGCCAAAATCCTGAAACAATTGCAATACTTAGGTGAAACGTATATGGTAAATCGTGGAGTATGACACATCGAAAATTTTGGCAGTACACGCTCAGACAATTTAAAAAAAATAAGTTTGAATATTATGCCAATTTTTCTTACATTTTCGAATGAGACAAAATTTTCAATACCGAAAATACCGGAAAATTCCGGTGAAAAGATACCAGATTTATTACTGAAACCAGATTGTGACAAATACCATATTTCCCTGCCGGAACCGGAATTCCGGTTGCACCCTGACGTGTGTAAACAATATTTCAAGAATTAAAAGAATTCCATGGAATATATTTATCAGAAAATGCATTAACATTTTTGACCGAGTGGCTACCCCAACGTTGAAAATTTAGATGCAACTTCTTTAGTTAACATTTTTATGTCAAACATATCCGATTATGCTTTACTCTCTTGTTGAGAATTTTTGTTCTGTATAAAATAAACGTGCTATGTAGTTCCTAATTATAGCGTTCCTAACCAAATTTTAAAAATATTTTACAAAGTAGACTATTCCGCAAATAACGTGATTGTTAGCAAAGAGCGAGAACTCGCTCTGCCGAAGCCTAGCGGCTCCTATGAATTTTTTACTGCAGTGATTAACGAGATTTCATTGGGCGAATGCACGTGGGAGGAACAATAGACACGACCTAATCAGGGTGTACAACAGTACACAGCGGAAAACGATATAATTGAAATAACGGAAATTGAGATCGTTTATGTTGTTTCAAAACTTAAGTTATATGGTATATATGTGGCGGGTGAACTGTGGGTTTGATATGCCTGAAAATTGGAACAAATTCGACGATACTATCAAAAAGTTAAGTAGCACGTCCTCCTGCGGAGATTGCTATATATGGTTGGTATACAATTTACCGAAACCGGAATTTGAAAACATACACCGGAACCGGAAAACGAAAATTCATGCACGGAAAAATCATTTAAGTTTTCTTTTTTTACACTGCAAAAAAGTGAGTCAAATTGACTCTTTCCGAGATAAGTTCTGCGAGACTACACAAACTGAGTCAAATTCTACCCAATGAATCGCAAGATTGACTGTGACGGATTCGAATTTGACTCAGTTTTTGTAGTCCGGTAGAGCCTACGGAGGGAGTCAATATGACTCATCATATTTTGCAGTAATATTATTGATGAAATATTCCTGTAGTTGGAGATAGGTATTCACTTTATTTGCTGTATTTTAGATTTTCCTATTCGATGGTATATTTTCAGCGATTGTCAATGCATGCATACTATAATATAAAATCTATTTGATTTTATCGTCATTTTTAAGTGAAATATCTCAATTTCCGCAGACCAAATTTTAGTACTAGAATTTTTGAGATTCGGTAAAACATTTACCGGAACCGGAATTCCGGTTGCACCCTGCTACTTACCTACCAAGGTGCAAACTCCGGTTGGGATAATCCGGTATTTTAAGTATCTGGTTCCGATAAATAAATCTGGAAAATTTGAGGAAAATCGGTTGTAACTTTATTTTTCAAAAATTGTATGAACGTCTTGCCAAAATTCTCGATTTGTTCCTACTGCATAATTTTTCACACGTTTCCGGCTACTGCGTTTGTTTCAGGATTTTGGCATCCTAGTCTTGGTAAGATTTTTGTGTTCTTCGGTTCTGGTATAATTCCGTTGTATCCTGATACGTACTATTCAGGGTACTTACAACCGGAGGTGTGCTTCCGGCAGAAAATCAGCCTCCGGCTCCCGTAGAATTTTTGCCGGAGTTTCCGGCAATTTCGGTACTGTAAAACCTTACACAATTTTGCAAAATTCATCTATTTAAGTGATGCCGGAGGAGTAAGAGGGAAGGCAAAATTAGTGTTACTTTAAGTGGCGTAGCAGTAGATTAAAGCGTATTCCTAAACCGAAAGCCTAAGCGTTGCAAAAATGGTGGCAGATAAATCTTGTAAAACTATGCAAAATTTCAATGCCGTAACTCTCTGAACCTCTGCAAAAAATTCTACTGGAGCCGGTCGATTCTGCTGCAGCAAGATGCATACCTCTGGTTAATTCAAAAATTTTGCCACTTTTTGGACGTATCTCGAACCCAGTTCGTGGTTCAAGACACGGACGTTTGTACCCGCTCCAACAATTGCACAACACCTGTTTATTATTACATAATCGTAACAAATTGTGAGTAAAACCAGCCACATCCATAAAGCTGAAACACACTGTTCCAGAAAACTTGTTCTATTAATTACAAGCAGAGTGAACTTAGCTTGGCACAACACTCACTACACGGTATAAAATTACAATCAACAAGTTAAACAACCAACACAGAACATTTAAGTTAGGCTGCACTACTACACACTGAAAACTTTTTGAAATCAAAGACGCGGATATCCTAGAGTTGTATAACAAGTCTCATTGTTAATATAGAAAGTGATAGTTCGGAAAATAATTTAGACAATCAACCGGCGCATCTAGTTATCGCGATTCGAAGAGCAATCATTTACCTAGTCAAAATTTAAAACACGTACTTCTAGCCACTGAAAATTGCTTATTCAATATTGTCTTAAAATATGTCACTAAACGACGGCTAGACCAACATTTTGTGTTTCGATAAGCAATAACTTAATATGGATGGTTTAAATTAGGGATGTGCCGACTAATCGGCATTGGCAATATAATGGGTAGTTTCGTGAGCATCTGCACTGCAAAAACCTGATTCCTTGCCGATATTTTTTGCACATATATAATCGGCTCGGCATGGGCAAAATTTAAAAATAATCGGCATCGGTAAAAATTTTGGTATCGGCACATCCCTAGTAGCAACATAGAAATCCAAGCTACCAGTTAACTTTAAATCAGTAAACATATAGTTTTGCGTGACTCAAATACTACTAATAGTGCTCTTTTGGTATCGGCACATTCCTAGTTACGCAAGAACAAACTGGCGAAGATTTTTGGTTCTGTAAAACTAAACTATAATGAGTTATTGATAAGTTAACTCATCAAAACCAATTGAATAGATAACTAATACAGAATTTTTATACAACGTATAACAAGTAGGATTAAAATTAAAACTTCGAAATTCCGATGGATTGCGCAATCGGAACTCGTTTTAAATCTGAATTCTAATCGGAATGGGAATTCCGGTTGCACCCGGCTGTGTAGTCTTTTGTTTCAGGCTTCAAATTAGGTCTTTAGAATTTTGTAATTTAAAACCAACTACCTTAAACAAATGTAAACGTAATTCACAAGTGTACAAAATAAACATACTTAATGTATCATATATACATACTTCTACTACGTAAATATAATATACAAAGGCAAAATTTTGCTTGAAATCTTGAAAGTGCAAACTGGGAATAAAATTATTTGCTAATTGAATTTGTTTTACGCTCCGGAACGATTGTTTGAGTTGTCCCGAGAGGTTTGGAAGCCGCTGCAATGCGCTTCGTCAAGTGTTTTCTGAAACCATAATCAAAGAAAAACAAGGTTATTAGTTCGAAAGTTCCTATGCTACACTGTTCGCTTCGCGGCTCGAGTCGTTGTCGGTTTTTGGTATGCCGGTTATTAGCAGGGATCGTACGGCTATTAATTTTAATGGATATCGGAACCTGAAGTAAATTCCGTACCGGAACCGGAGTCGAATAATAACCAGATATAGGATATAAATTTATACAGTGTTGGAACTATTTGGGTCGTGCAAAAATATGTATTTACGGATTTAAGATAAATTTTTGCTTGAATATTTCATTCCATATTAGTGTCCACTCTTGACATACCGGAATTGCAGTCGCTGTTACATATCTAGTATTTCGAGATGTAAAACACAGTTTTGTGATATTTGGCCCCACAACCGTACCAAATGTCCGGTCGATCCCTGGTTATTGGATAGCTAAATTAACCACACATAAAACGATTACCAGCTAAATGTCGTACTGTGAGTGTAACGCTTTCAAAACTGTATTACCCTGCAGAAAATTAACTAAAGGTTAAAACTGTCGCCAAATTCTCATTATACACCTGCGGCCCAACACAAAAGCCTCAGATAATGATCTAGTTAAAAACCACGCGCAGTAACACCCAGTAATAACAAACACGGCAATATCAAGCAACCTCTACCCCGATATCAAACGTTTATGCGCACACAATCTTTTGTTGCACTTACGGAAGATCCGTGCCAGTTCTACCCATTAACTTCTGACTGCATGGCGACAAATTGTCAGAAGGACTTTGATACAAGTTCTTAAACTGTCTTGTTTTCACAATTGCCGGAGTCGACTAAAAAGTAGTAATGTGAAAAATGTAATAAAGTTGAAACGAATGCGAGAAAAGTAATGCAATTGAAAGTAAATCCATTTTAAACAAACACGCGTGGATAAAGAGTGGAATCTGAGTGACCGGTAATTGAGCGCAACAAATTTTGTGGTTTTCTGTGGATGCAGCGTTTTTAAGGACGTAGCAAGTGGAATGATTCCCATTCGTGTTGCTGGCGTTCGGCATAACTCAAATACAGTGAAAACGGAATACGTTAAACCCAGATTCATTGTAAGATGTAAATATCAGAAGACTGAAACAACCGGTGCCTAAGCCTAAGCCTATGTATGTCAATTTTCCGCGAGATATTAGCCAGAACCTCCGGATGCGTTTTACATACAACATTATGCATTGCAGGTGCTGTCAGGTTCGCACTATTTTTTCGATGTTTACGCGTACATATACGGGCATACGTACCTTGGGTTGGTCCAGTGTTTCTTCAGCAACAGCAGGGCAGGAGTTATCTTTAACAACGGAATCAGGTTTTCTACTGGACATTGTATTACACGAATCTATATTTGCAAAATACACGAATTTATATCGTATATAAATTATAAATATTATTTCTATGCTAAAGTGCTTACTTATGTATTCATGCATTGGCTCAGCAAATTCCGCCCAGGGATCGATCGAATATCCGGTTCCGGTTTATTATCCAGCAGAAAACTTTCATCCGTATCAACCTACCGGATATCCGTTATTTGTAATTGCGCTCCTGAATATCATGAAATTGTTGTTTATATGTGCAAATACTAGATATATTGCTGCAACTTGATTTCCGGGGACAAGTCAAGAGTGAACTCTGGCGTGAAATGAAAAGTCCAAGCCAAGAGAATTTCGATCCTACATGCAGTTAACATCCTGGTCCGGATCCAGTAAAAATTACTATCCAGCTCCGGTAAAATTATAATCCGGTCGATCCCTGCTTCCGCATCCTCCACTTTTGCCTTCAGAAAATTTTTTACGCGAACGAAAACTCATAACATAGTAAGCTCTCTGCCGCACGGAAATAGAAATTGCATTTTTCTTCTCACTCATGAAGATTCACCCATCATCAAACACCGGGACCGGAAAACGGCGAATTCTTCTGGGCGTCATTACTTTTGTCAATTTACAAACCATAGCAAATACTTAAAATACAACTGCACATTCGCGCAAAAAGCCAAAGTGTAGCTACGTTTCATATTGGCCTTTTTCCAAAGCCGCGTTCGGTATTTTATACTCTGCAAATTTATCAACAAAATTTCAAGCCATGAAATAGTTTTTTCTCCAAACGAATGAAATTACGTCGCATGAATCGCTGGTCAGCGTTAAACTTTCGTCACTAGAGCTGTAGAACTATTGGAATTATTTGAAACCCACAAAGCATTGTGGTACCTACGGCGTGCAGCTGTCAAAATTTACAACTGTGTCTGTTCTTCGTTTTACTGTTAGAAAACGGCTTTGTTTTTTTGTTTTAAAAAGCAACAGCCAACTTCAATTATAAGATCCATGTGTCAAATTTTTAGTACGTTTGTCTACCGATATGCTGCCTGCTGTGTGGTTTGTATGGCACTGTGTCTTGAACAGAAAGCAAATCTATGATTATAAACTTAAATAATACCTCTACAATTTGAAAGATGTTAATTAGGTTTTGGTTCCACTCACCGTTTAATTATGTAGCTAGTGGTATTTTGTAATTTGCAAGAAAATATATAAATTTGCAATACAAATAGTTGGTTACATTCTGCAGTTGGTTTGGCCGGCTCATGGTGCCACTGAAATTCTGACTACCGCAGACAGATTTGTAAAGTAAAAATGACACCGTATTTTATAGCAAAGCCGGATAGCAGGAGTAAGCATGTGAGACATACTTGTCCTACACAGGGATGTGCGGTCTCGGTCAAATCCGAGACCCGAGACCGAGACCCGAGACCGAGGCCGAGCCCGACAACCGAGACAACATTCGATAACCGTCGCGGGGTTCTGTTTCGCAAATCGCTATATTGCTAAAAACAGCAAAAAATGTACCGAAAATCAACAAATACAACTGGCGTCCGTTCATTGCAAACGTTGCTCAGTAAAACCGGGAACTTGTCTTTCTCCTTTGGTCTCGGTTTGAAACCTACCGACACTCAAAAACCGAGACCGAGACCTGCCAAATCTCGGGACTTACCGAGACCGAGACCGCACATCACTGGTCCTAGTGCATATGCAATACATGCAATGCACATTATATAGTATACTTGCCGGCACCGCACCATACGGTCAACATATATAGTCGACGATAAACGCAGTTGAACAGGCGGGCTACGTGGCGCAGTGGTAAGAGCGTCTGTTTAATACGCATAAGGTCGCTAGATCGAAAGCACCCGTAACCCACTTTTTAGTTGCAAATTGTCGCGCTATGAACGCGGTATCTGTGACATGCGGATGCATAGAGACAAGTAATAACCTCATGCTGATGCTGCACATCGGTAAAAATCACTGCTGCATATGTAGTGCCTTCATATGCAGCAGCAGTAAAACATGGAAGAACCAAGATGCATGTGTACAATGTTGAGGTTCTTATAAGGACAGGAAAACAGAAAAACTCAGCAGTTGATTGTGAGGCAGCGTGGCTCAGTGGCTAGATCGCTGGACTGATAATCTGTCGACTGCTAACTTAGAACTAAAGCCGTCTTACTCCAGCCTACCCAACTTATCACAGTATCCAGTAGAAAACAAGGTGGACGGTCAAAGACGACCTTGTTGAAAATTTGAGCATGTAAGCATGTGAGACATGCTTGCCGGCAGCATACGGTCGACGCATATAGTAGACGATAAAAGCAGTTAGTCAGGCGGGCTACGTATCTCAGTGGAACCGCGTAGTTAAAAAAGGTCTGAAATCCCGGTACCTACCTGGTCCAACAGCAGGGCCGCCGGTACGTTTTTCCTTTGGGGCTTATCTGTCTAGCTAGGGACCGGGATTTCAGACCTATTAACTAAGCAGGTGGAAAAGCAGTCCTACAGTTCGGGGATCGAACTAGCGGTTTTAGGATTTTGAAGCAAGCACTGTACCACTGCGCCATGTAGCCCGCCTTTCCAACTGCGTGTATTGTCGACGATATTTGTCAACCATATGCTGCTGTCTAGCATATATACAGTCCACTGCACTATATTGCATGTTCACATAACCGACAAGCATGTCTCATGCTTACAGGGCTGTCATACAAAAAGGTAAGTGGCTAACCCAAAACGGAAAGACCTTGCATGAATTGTTTTAAATTTCGGCGCTCTTTCTGCAAAAGAAGATAGAAGCACAAGACATAATGTTTGCAAAAATTTTGGTATATTCGTGCACAACACGGCGTTTTGTGAAAATTTCAGTATATTCTTGCTCGGGAAATCCAAAAGTATAGGAATTGAAAGTTTTCTTTTTACACGGACATAATTTTTAGGCTTTTTAATGCGGGGACACAGGCCCACTGCTTAATTATGTGGTAGGCAAGCGCCGTCACGCACAATAAAGTATTTTGTATACTAGGTTAGTTATATTTCGAGTAATATGCTCTTAGATATTAGATCAAGAATAAAACATTCGTCAATAAATTCAAATTTAAATTTAATTTTTCGAACTTAAAGTTATCAACGCCGAGAATACTGTTAAATCCGGTCAAAAAAATGCCGGATTTTATACCATAACCGGAGACTGAAAAATACGGAGCGGGATTTCCCGTTGCACCTTGTTTCGCATGTGATTGTCAAATTCAAACATAAAAGAAAGGCTTAGAGTGAAATTTGTTTAGTGGTGCGAAAGACAACAAGTTTTTGTGTGAGGTAGGAGTCAGTTTTCAGAGATAATTCGTTATTATTGTAATAAAATAGCTAAAAGTTGTGAATCTGAATGTTAATATTTGAAAATTTGCCATTAGTATTACTATTGGCGCACATTGACGGCGTCTTAGTTGACTTTGGATTTCGTGTTCATTCTTAAATCGTTTTAATTATATATAGAGTTGTTTAATAAACATTCGTCTATAATTATAATGTTTCATCATGTTAGTCTGGAACACGAAATTCTTCTTCACCCGCGGTATTTTGGCCCCCAATTATTGGAAACGGTGAAAACTATGCTGTTTAATGAGGCAAGCGTAAATCTCTAAATTTGGTCTGACAATTTTTTACTTACCTGGTTTGGTAATGTATATATCTTATATGCGAAATGCATTTAAGAATAAAAAATATTTAGATTTTATAGCGAAACAACATCTATAATCGATAACGTAGTGGCATAATTTGAAACGGTACATCTTTAGGTTACTATTACAGCTAAATGAATTGTTCTTGCATTTTCAGGTTGAAGGAACGTGCTCTGGTAAACATGGATTTGTAATTGCTGTAACAACGATTGATAACATTGGTGCTGGTTTGATTCAGCCTGGTCGTGGTTTTGTTCTGTACCCAGTCAAGTACAAAGCTATTGTATTCAGGCCTTTCAAAGGCGAGGTTATGGATGCAATTGTAACACAGGTAAATCGCCTTCGAAGGAAGAGCCAGAGTAGTCTAACATACACTTACAAAGCACTAAACTAGCGCTGAACAAAACTATTGAAGCAATACGTATACGGTAGAGCTCGCTTTAGCTTCCTGATTTAATGTTTGAGATTTTATTTATCTGGTGAACTATGTTCGTTTAAGGTGAACAAAGTTGGACTGTTCTGTGAAATTGGACCATTGTCGTGCTTTGTGTCAAAACATTGCATTCCGTCCGGTATGGAGTTTGATCCAAACTCGAATCCGCCTTGTTATAAAACGAATGACGAATCGGTTGTTATTAAAGTAAGTAGTCCTAATCAAATTGTTTGTCTACAGTATACACACAACAACCGCGTAGTAGAACTATCTCTGCACTGCATAAGCTAAGACTCAAACCCCAGTTTCTCGGTGGGGGTGGGTGTCGTTTGCCATTAGCACTTAGGCCGAGCGAGCTCTCATGTCTTGCGGGGATTATACACTGCACATATTACATGTTAGAATTTTGAACACTGTATTGGTTTTATACAGTATAATACCAGCCCAGTGTTGCTCATAGTGTATTCTACGCGAGAAAGGGATAATAATATAGTATGACTAGCGCCAAATCGGTTTCAAAGCTGCTAGACGTTGACCTTGTCGTTATGTATCCCACCAACGCTCTTCCCTCGTCACCCACGAAAACAGCTGTTTAGTGGTTAAACTTTTCTCTGCATTTAAAAAATTTATAGATTTAAAACTTGCTGAACAGCAGATGTAGATTGGGCTGACTAATATATTCTTTACAAAAAGGGTTTACTTTTTTTGCCTATGCATTGAAATGTGTGAATGATGGCGAACAATTTTGAACGCTTGCAGCATCCGCCACATTTTGAAACACCGGTTTACATAACACCCATAGAATCAACCAGGCAAAAAATATTTCAGGAATGTTACACTGTTTGTAAATAAGATAATCCAGTCCAGTGTTAATAAATTTAATAAATTTAGAAATTTCTGTTTGCTGTAATAGGAAGATGATGAGATTCGAGTGAAAATCATTGGTACACGCGTTGACGCTACTGATATTTTCTCAATTGGCACTCTCATGGACGACTATCTCGGTCTCGTTAGCACTGATTGAATGTAACTAATTGTTTTGTCGGACGATTGGATTATGTTACCGTATAGCGAAGAATACAGATTAACTAGCAGCTTCCGTGTCGCTGCGTAGCAAGATCTCAAAGCTGGGGAGTTGTTTCGAAACATTATAAAAATGTGTAACGAGCTTTTGAATCGAGAAACGGAATGGTTGTTTATTGTACCAAGCATTTCACTGTTACTGCTTTGCAACATATTTTATCTTGAACTGTATCAGCATTTTTAAGCATGCTGATCCATATTCTTATTATGAGTAACGAGGACGTAAAGACATATTGCACTGTGTTCATATAGCATCGCAAACATACATAACAACAACACAAACACCTATAATACACTTATTGATTATGATTAATTTTTTACCTTTTGTCCCGACTCCCTTCGGACAGTGTCGGGACAATTAATAGTGTCTACGTACCGCATAAAAGGGTACCTACACGCTAGATGCACATTCAATTTGTACACAGATCCCTACCAGGTGGTTGGACAAATTTTTAACTTAGCGAGCGCATTATAACGTGGATGACCCATAATACAGTATAGGGACCATTACGAAACCTTGATTGAGGTAACGATTCCGTCACTTATGGTTGCTTTTTGTTTCTGTGAGGCGCATTCACTAGAGCCGGTCTGGCATTGAACAATGCTTCAGAAGACTCAGTATTGTTAGGCTGGCTCCATTCAAACCATTTCATTCAAACTTGAACAAAATTTACTATGGTTGAAATTATCTCAGAAAGACTAGATTTTACTGCACGGACACAATGCATCAGTCGAGCACAATATCAGTTTCAAGTTTTGCTATGGTGTACATAGTATCGGTATAACAGTATCACATTTACAGTATCGGTTCCACTTGTTCTGTTATTGTTTTAATACTGCGTTTTTGTAAATAAAGATATTAAACAATCGTTATTTGTTCGTTAAGCAGTTAGGATGAGGTCTTATTGAAATGAGCGAAGTGGTTTGTTAAATATTGTCTCCGGAAAAACGTATTTTTCATTTTTAATAACAACCAGATTGTTTTCACACCAAATCTTAAGTGCAGTTTGTTGCATACCTGTACGTTTGCTTTACATGGTGCAAACACCTAACGTTTTCTAGGCCCATGTTACTTTTAGGGCCATCCCCGTTTCTGGGAGGTCTGTAAAAAGAGTAGACGTAGATTCTAGACTACATTTTTTGCTTAAGCTTAGGAATACGCTTAATCTATTGTTACAGCCCTAAAAGTAACTGGTCGTTTTCTAGATCCGTATTCATCTTAGATTAACAAAAGTTCTTAGCCGATCTTTCTAGTATACGTTTCCCTCGTAAAGTATACATGGGCCAGCAACTCAAACAAAAATCAGATGTTTATGAAGAGCTAGGTTATCAATATTGATTCATCATAAAGCTCAGGGATTCAGCTTTTCGATGATTTCGCTATCACAATAATCAAAATGAGTTAGAGAAAGATTCTGCAGATATATATTGTTACTGAAGCGGCTAGCCTGTCCAAACGCATTTGATCTATGTGGAATCCACTTTAGTTGTGAATCTGCCTGGCAATAAATGTAAATAGCAATTCTGTCAAACATATTATACATGTATGATTTTATTGACGTGAAATCAACACCTGTTAAGCAGCATGTTTATTGCATTGATGCTTATCATTCATAGTGACAGTTAATATCTTGGGTTTGTGATAACAATTCAGTGCAGAACTCTCAAAAAGAATATTTGTCACAGCAGTAAGGATGCTGTTGAAACAAATATCGAGCTATATTTGCAAATTGGGCTAACATTACTGCTTTGATTGCCGCTATGAAGTAGAAATTTAAGTTTAGATTTTGTTATATGTCTAAAGGTAAATATTAAGCTTTCAATTGCAGTTATGTCGTTAATAATCAACGGAATAATTCGATCTGCTAAATGCTGTTCAAGCAACAACTGAGAATATTTGAAAAAGAGATTAATTGCAAATGAACGGAACGACCGGCAAAATCTAAGTTCAATCACCTTAAATTCTCATAACCAGAAAATCATAATTCCGGCATCACAATAGCAGTGAGTCGGGATCGGAAGCCAAATTTTTTCGGAATTTTAGCAGGATTCAGAATTCCGTTGGAACCCTGGCGCAAAGCTATTGCGTTAAGGTACAACGGAAAAGGTTCGTATAGTAAAATCGAGCTTGACAAGTGTTTCATGCCATCTGCTTATAGGTCACTGTTATTTACATAAGTGGGAGCTCCTATATCTGTCAATATCAGCCAGTTGTAAAACTGTGTCAGTTTCCCTAAATTTTACGCTGGAAAACAGGAACCATTATGTAGGTTTTAGTCTTAATGTTCGCTTCCCGCTTTTAATATTTTGTTAGCCACTTATGCGTTCGAAATGTTTATCATTTATTTTAGCATTATGCGAGCAACTTGTACATTAGTATTTGAGTTTTAATCACAGATTTCTGAGTTACATAATGAGCGTAATTATTGGTGGAGGTTCAGGATTTGTTGGCTGCGCATTTGCTCAATTGCTAAGAAGAAACGGTTTTCAGCCAATCATTCTCGGCCGTTCTGTGCGTCCAACGAAAATGGAAGTCAAATTTGTCACTTGGGTAATTACATTCATCCGTCCTCGTTGCTACTAAGATGATGTTATCTAAATTTGAACAGGCTTACTACTAGTAATTGTTTGACAACCACCACTCTTTTTTTAATTGGATGATTTAGAATTTTTAATTTAGGCTTATTTTGTTTAGTATCTGTTTAGTGTTTGACTGTTTGTTAGGAAACTCACGCTCCACTATTGTGTTTTCGCTGTAGTCACATAAAGTGCTTGCAAATTGAACTGGTTAATTGATACATTTCGGAGTTGAATAGTTTTGTCAGCTTGTTCCGGATCGGGGACCGATACTTAAAGTTCACCGTTTTAACCACATGTTTCGCTTTTTGTAAACGTGGTGTTCTTAGAAACGAGTATATGTAACTGGTCTACTAAATAAGACGATACTTTTTGTTGCTTTTTATACGGTTTAGTTACAGTATTGTTCTGTTTTAGAAGCAACTGACAGAAACGGGTCTGCCAAACGATTGCGAAGCAGTAGTCAACTTAGCCGGTGCCAATATATTAGATCCGTGGAAACGGTAATTGCGGTTGTTTTGTTTGCTCTATTGAAGAATATTATGATATTTAAGTAAAAAACTGTTGCCATTAATTTAAATTTTATCAATGGTGACATTGGCAGTTCAAGTCAGTGGCTTACCGAGAAAGTTTGAATGAGGTGCCCGCAACCTGTCAGGCCCGTGTCTTTGGATTATGAGGTTGGTCACTCTACTCTAGTTGGCTGCAAAACCAATTTAAGAGTTCTCTTTTATGTGTCATTAATATGTGGCAGTTTGGGTATCTGGACCACATCACATTGTTTGCCATGTGAGCACGACTTGGAAAAAATTAAAAAGCTAGACACTATTGTCTTTTACTCTTGTACAGAACTTCAGTTTTAAGTCTTTGTAGGGGAATTTTTGTTTAATATGAAATATTGCCAGGCACTAGGAGTTGAAACAGAGTGAGCGAACGATCGAAGTCAGAATTTAGACCGAGATTTAAGGAATTTGCGAGCGTAGCGAGCGAGAAGCGTTACATTGTTTTCTTTAGTTTCGAGCTGGTCAGGTTGGAGAAATAGACTTTGATGTCTACCTTTGAACAGCGCCACAGGCAAAGTTTTTCGAAAATTGATCAGTAAAACATCGCGAGCGAGAATCCATAAGCAATTTTCTCGGTGTGCCAATGCTTAAAATACAGATGTACTACATAGTAATCGGTTTTGTGGCGTTATGGTACAATTAAAATTTCAAAATCACATAAAATTCGTTCATCAATTTGTTAACTACATAGAGATTCTTCTTGTCCATTACGCACTGGTTGCAAATTTAAAAAGCGAAGTGGATTGCCTTGAAAACTCGCTAACGTTTTTGTAACTTTTCGAGTTTGGTTATACGTGACGTTTTTGTTTCATCCACTGTATTTGCTTCAGGTTTCCTGGTTACAAGAAAGAAGTGTACGAAAGTCGAATTAACACTACAAAGCGACTTGTTGAAATGATCGATGCCTCTAAACATAAACCGAAAACGTGGGTGTCGGGCTCTGCCATAGGTGAGGTATCTAAACGTACGTAGGATTTTGTTGCTAGATTAAGGTTAGTAATAAGCATTTTGATATGCCATTAGATGTCGGGTGCGACTTAGCTAAAAACTATACGATCCCATTTTTGCACTATGTCACTGCCCTCTTTGCACTACTTACACTTTGCAGGAAATCTTTTTGCTTATAATATGTGGACTCACCATTCATTTTGAACACCTCATATTTTCGCTTTCTCTGTAGCAGACTTGCTTGCAATGAAGTAAATACGTTGATTGCCGCAGACATAACAGGCTATTTGTATGCATTAAAATTTTTGGGAACCCTAATTTTTAGTAATAATTCTAGGTTATTATATGAGAAAACCATTTTATTTGAAAATAATTTTGAATAAACCTTTCAAATTTAATTTTAGGTTATTATTCTACAAAACCTACAAACGAGTATGACGAATTTAGTAATCACGGCAATGATTCAACATTTGTCGTTCAGCTGTGTAAAGACTGGGAATCCGCTGCTGCATTGGGCACTGAAGAATCCCGTGAGAAAGTCCGAAGTGTTGTTATTAGAACAGGTTAGCCAGTGTGCTTGGAACTTAGTGCGTTATATCTCTTAACACCTGAACTGATTTTTTATTATTGTGAATAACCAACAATTCAGTATATAGCATAGGGATTTGTATTCATTCAGAGCAATGATTGTCTTCTGGGCGATAACAGCTACCAGTGTGAGTTTTCAGATACATGTTCGTTATGTAGATCAGAATCTTGTGTGAAAGCATGGGAAATTTTCTATTTGCCGTAATGCCAATGTTTTCGCTACTATTTCAACTGAACGATTAGTAGATATATATTTGAGTTGGGGCGACCTTATACAGCGTTTATCTTTGTAGAAGCTCCTGGGATAATAGACATTTTTTGTTCCTTCATTTGCAACCATTTATGTAAGTCAAATACGTTTTAGGAATTGTGCTCGGCCGTTCAGGTGGCATGATTCAAAGCCTTTTCCTTCCGTTCTACTTCGGAACCGGAGGTCCCGTGGGAAATGGCTCCCAATGGTTATCGTGGATACATATTGACGACATGTCCCGTTTGCTGTTTCACGCAATAAAAAGTCCTCAATGTCATGGCGTACTGAATGCAACAGCACCACAACCATGTACCAACGCCGAGTTTGCATCAGCTTTTGGACGTGCGCTATGGCGGCCGGCGTTTCTACCAATGCCTGTATTCGTTATGAAAGCGGTGTATGGAGCAGAACGAGCAGCCATGATTTTGGAAGGAGCTAGAATTTTGCCGACTAGAACACTTGAGTCTGGGTTCAAGTTTAAATACGAAACTATTAGCGATGCATGCCGGGAATTTGCAAGATTTAGCTATACAGAGGATGAGTCTCAACGCCTGATTCAGCCTTCGTCTAGGACGGAACCGAACGAACTTGAAGATTTCAGGGTGACCAAGGTATCGTAGGTTTGAACTGCTGATTTTCATACTTTGAAAGTCTTTCGAAATTTATTTTAGCTAGTGATGTGCATCGGATTTTTTTCACATCCGGATATTCGAAAATTCTTACCGGATATTTATCCGGATGAAATCAAACTCTATATTTGGTATGTCCGGAAAATAATTTTGAGTTTTTCAGATTTCCGAAACTCAGTTTTTGTTTGCTAAGTGATTTATTCAACTCGTAGTTAGCGCTTTAAATGTCCTGAGATGCAACATGATCGCTATGACCGTATAAAAGAGCCAGCAATTCCAACTTGAATATTTTTCATTTAATTGTGTTTATTCTGAGGGCTTGCTTTAAAGCACTAGTATGGACCGAACCCAACACAACACCAAAAGCTACCTATTTCATTTTCAAATAACCAGGGTTCCAACAGGAACATAGCCGTAGCAGGAACAGGAACAGGAATTTAATTTCTCGCAGGAACCGGAACAGGAATTTAATTTCTCGCAGGAACCGGAACAGGAACAGGAACCGGAACAGGAACAGGAACCGGAATTTGACATAATTCTCAACATCGAATTACTGTTGGACTTGTTAGAAAACTTGCCAAAAATGGCATAAGAAAGTTTTCAGCTATTTCATAATCAGGTTGTGCGAAAACATATCAGGAACAGTTTATTAACAAAATTGAACTAATTGCAAAAACACTAATTTCGACATAACAATTTTTCAAAGACAAAGCTATAAATATTTAACTGATTATGAGTAATTTGACACAAAGCCATGGAACAGGAATTAAATTTTTGCAGGAATTCCGACCGGAACAGGAATTCTGTTTAAACCCTGCAAATAACATGGGTTACGCTCTTGATATAAAATTAGTTTGGTCTACTTTTATATGCTTTGAACAAGTGCAACAGTGGGGTTTTGAGCGTTATTTCCTTCAAACTATATTTCTTAATAGCTCAAAAAACCAAAACACTTTAAAATGTGCTCACTTTAAAATGTGCTCGTGTTCACACTTAAATCTGTCTAAAAGTTAAAAATGCTGGCCCATGTAAAGATCAGGGGCGGAACATTTTTCTGTGGGACTAGAATAGAGTAAGCTTTAGATTATTTTTTGCTTGGCTTAGGCTTAGGAATGTGCTTACAATACTGTTCCGCCCCTGTTCTTCACATTGGCCAAAATGAAATGCTGATATCCAGGCCCAGCACAACATTCAGATCCTAAAATGACCAAATCTAAAAATGAAGCTTATAAATCATTCTGATAACATGCGGTACAACACTGTTAGCTTTATAATGCTTAAGCTAAACTAGCCAATATTTTTCAATATTAAACGATTAGCTTGAGTGCAGGTGGTGGTCGCTACGCATCCGTTTTACAACGAATTATTCAAATTCTTGTAAAAGTAATTGCCGAAAGAAAACTACTCAACCAATTTAAAGACTAGTAAGGGCGCGGACTGTCATACACTGCTCTATATCAATGGCGGATCAGGTCGTTCGACAGATTTCTAAGACAATCTTAACTAATCAAAATAGCTAAATTTGCTAATTGGCTTGATGTAGGGTTTTTGATGAGGTTCTCGTAATTGTGGTTGTGAAGTTTTTGGGTTTGTATTATTAAAGTCGTACCGATACAGTGAGTTTGTTTTGAGGCAGTTTTGGAAGTTTTAATTGAAGAGTTTATTGGAAAAGATGCTTTAGATCAAACTTTGGCGAGGTTTTGCAGCATATAACTTCGCTTCTCCTTCGACCTCTGCTTAAATTCGTTTACCTCCAGCTTGAGTGCTTTTCAACTCTGACAGCACCCGGCAACACATTTAAAACAATTTGTAAGTAAAAGCTTTCAGTTGAAAGAAAAGAGAACGTTCTGCATCGTTTTAATAGTTCATGCATCAATGAATTCTATACTTTTGGCAAAAAGTGAACGCAAAGCGTATTATAAATGCATCAGTTTTCTTGAAAGGAGAGTAGTACACAATTTTAACGATTCTAAGACCGTAAACAACGGTGACATATTGTTGAGAGGGCTATTTGTGTGTACAGCCTGCTCTGTTGGATGTCCTCAATGCCGCTGATTGTTTCATAATTTTTGCAGCGCAATCTGTTGAATGAAACATTTACGGTATTTTTATGACAAATTTGTCAAGGTCACTAGAATGGCTTAACCGTTCAAATGTATAGAACAGGGCCGTATTAGAATAAGCATATTCGTAAAGCTAAGTCTAAGCAAATAATTAGTCTATTAAAGCTTCAACTTATTACGCAGGCTCGCAAATATTAAGAGCAGCACATTGGCAAACAGAAAACTGGGCGGACGGAGGAACTTGTAGGCTAGGGTTTCAATCTGAAGTACATTTTGTCGCAAGCGGAATCGGAATTAGTTGCCTGTCTGTATTATTCACAGTTTCAGTAAAAGCTTGTATAGGTGACTGTTTAGCGATCTAGGTACTAACGCCGTAAAATTTATATTGGATGCCTGAGAACTCTTAAGAGCCGCCTGCTAATTCTCAGAGCACTCAATCATTTGGCCTTAATTTGAAACGTAGTGAAGCATTTTAGCATTTTAAAACTTTAAAATATGAAGTGTTTATGAAACCGCAAACTACATTACTCAGAAATTTTAAAACTTAACCAATTCTATAGAGTGCCGTTGTCAGTACAGTAAAGAATCTGTGAACCAAATAACGAATTATTCGATCTGCTTGTTTCAGCAATTGTTCACCTCCCGACATTTCTTGAACCAATAGCCCACAAAAGTCGCAGTGTTTTAGCACTCAAACAATTATGCATCTTTTATGAAATGGTAAAAAATACAAAAGCTAAACTTCTACACGTCGCTATAGGAGCAATATGAAAACTAATACACAGCATGAGCCTTTATGGTTTTGTAGTTGGTCAAAGCTGCATGTGACAGCTACTGTGTTCTTGATTGAGTTTTAGATTTAACTTTGGTTCAAAAGTTATTGGTTACAGTTTAAAGATCTAAATTGACAGTCTGACGAGAACCAAGGTTATGCGGGATTCAAGTTATTACTGCGGCAGCGGGGAACGCGTTTTGTACCTACTACAATAGCGGTAACGTTTTGTCTGCTGGTTGATCGCCTATCAAATTCAAAAATTTCACTTGTTTGCTATCCTGATGTGACATCGCTTATTTGCACCGCAGTATCATATTATTACATTCGAAATATTGCCCGTCAGGATCTTATGTGTTTGAAAATGTCTGCAAAGTTGTGGTAAACTAGGTCGCAAAATTTTATGTCGACGTCGAGTCAACATGGGACAAAATGTGTTCCGGGCTGCCCCAGCTATAACTTGAACCCCGCATTAATAATACTGAACATCGAATCTGTTCAATAATATTGATTATTTTGCTTTGGTTATTAAAAACCGCTTATGCGGAAAGATTTGAGCTTTAATTTAATTGGAAATTCAGAACATACGACCGGCGTTTATATTTGAAAGGTTTACAAAAACGAGTATTGTGAATACTATAGACTTTGGAAATTAAATGCATAGACGTACAAGATGCTGACTTTTAAAAATTGGTGTTTGAGTAAATTTCATACAGTAGTGAGCCGAATGAAACACGGGAAGCTGAAATGTTTTGGACTCTCTAGAAGTTAGTGTTGTGCACCGGCCAGGAACCGGCCTGCCAGTCGTTGACCGGCCGAAATTTTGATATTTTTTAAACATATTTGGATTTCGATTCCAAAACATTTAGCTGAAATCTGACGTGTTGCCTCTTATCATCATGGGCAATGCTTAGATTGAATCACTGACTGAAACTACTTTGGTTGCAGTTGGATTCTAGACAAATCACGGTGGGAGAAAACGCTTCAGATGATCTGGGTTCCGTTGTCTTTTACAAAAATATAGTGAAATCTTTCACCGGAGCATATATAAATATTTTTTGACAATAAAGGAAACAATAATGGAATCGGATTAAACCATCTCAGATTTTCTCACCGATTACGGAGGATTTTGAAAAGTAAAAAATTTAGAGTTAGATTCAACATAAATGAAATTAGTTTTGGTTGAAGTTTTGTTCGTTTGTAATAGCTACGAGTTGTGCCTACAGTTTCAGAATGAGTAAAAGAGTCATTGCCTCAAAATTCCTAAAATATATATACCTACCTAAAACCCTTATTGCTACACCTTTGTTTATAGTATATATAAAACATTTATACATAACGCAGGAGTGTTTTGAGGTCTGGTTTGTCCACGCTGCACTCCTGTTTGTTTTGTTCCGGGACAGACCTATAATTCTCAGCGTAACACAGGCCAATATTTTGATCATTGAACGTTTCGTCGTAGTTGCGTGATGGGAGAGTGTTCGGCAATATTTTGCATACATGTTAGTGGTACAATAAGAAACAATGCTTTAAACTGTCTTCTGTTAAGCATACGGAATACTGAACTTGTTATTAGTTTAATGTTTATTTCACGAGGTCGCTTCTTATCGAATTACTAATCCTAAAATGTTTGGTAATCTTTTAGAAGCGTAACGATATACTTAAAGAATGTTTGATAATTTTTAAAATTTTGTATATTGGCCGGCCAATCAAAGGTTTCGTTCACCGCCAGCCGGCAGGCCAGTAGAAAAAGTGATAACTGCACAACACTACTAGAGGGTTCCCTCTTTGGTATTGGGCTACTGACTGTTATTTATTTTTCAACCAGCCCCTAGAGGCTTCCATTTTGCTACACGTACATACATTATTTCTCCAATATTGAATTTGTTACGACTTCTAACAGGGATTTTTAGCCATCATTTGACAGACCTATACTAGAAATAGGTACAGACCCCAATTGATTAAGTCAAAACATGAACACCCAACTCATACTATCTCTCGTCGCGTATTCGAGCGGTGTGACCAGCATGAGCTTTTCAGTCATCACCAGCGTGTAACCGGATATTCGTTTCCGGTAAAAATCAGCATTTCCGTTATAGGAATACCGGAAATTCCGTCATTTTTGCACTCCAAATTGGTTATAAATCACGGACATATCTCGCAATTTTTCGTTAAAAATATACTGCAATTGTTCGAAATGAAGTAAAAAATTTGGACCGGTGAATATTTGCCTTTATCAATTTATGATGATATTATAATCTGTAGTTTTTAGACGATATACGGAACATTTGTTGGCATGGCATATTATGTATTTTTTTCGCTCTGTGCGAATCCAATACGCAACATGCGCTGGGTACATTCTTTTGTACACAGAATGTTCCCAGTTGCACAATATATATCATCCACTCTTAATGGAACTAATTTGTTCATTTCTTAGGTTGCCAAGACTATAATACTCCTTGCAATTTTTCTTCTGTGTGCTCTGCGGATTACAACTAGTTAACACCCTTTAAATTATTTTTTGGGCCCAGCCCAGCTTTGCTAGTTATTTTACATCAACATGAATGTTGTAATTCTGATTTTATATTTGCAACACTTCAATGAACTATGAATGAGCAAGTTTATTACATGGTTTTAAATATACTTGTACCGTGACCGTTAAGTACCCTGTTTTCAGTATACAGTATGGATCCTTTTTATGCTACAAACCAGTTTTTAAAAGAGCATGCAGAGATTCCAGGCAGTGGTGTCTCGGTCTCCCAATACCTGATTATTACGTTTAGGTGTAAACACTGGCTTTTTGAAAAATCGAAGTTAACTTCATCAATTTTATGTGAAAAAGAAATAATTTGGTCGTTTTTATTGTTGGCTGGACCCCACTATACCAAATTAGTTGCTACCAGGTTGGAACCGGAGGTGAAAAATACCGGAGTCGGAGCCGTAGCCGGAGGTCAGCGAAACTTGCCGGAGGTGAGGCGAAACTACGTAGTAAAAATGATGGTTAATTAGTTAATTTTAGCTAATATCTGCAATACATTGTTAAGTTGTTTGGTTTTTACGCTAATTTTTTGCGAAGTTTCGGAAATTCTTTTGCTGAAAATAGTTATAAAAGTAAAACGAAACATGCCAAAACAGATAAATTTTGCAAAATTATGCTAAATTTCACCACGGAAATTGCCGGAACCTCTGCCAAAAATTATACCGGAGGCGGAGCCGGAGCGGCACGGCGATTTTCTGCCGGAGCCGGAGGCAAACCTACAGTTGTACCCTGCTGGCAGTGTATACTATGTTCAACTATACTGCGAATACAGCCGTCTGTAAAATCTACGTCACGGCCCAGATGTTCTAAATGTATATATTTAGGCAACGCTGTTGTATATTGTGGTTTAGTTGTAAGTGCTGTCCGCACCTAGATTTATAAAGCAAATTGTGGCACATCTTTTTGACTAGTGATTTTGTGGGTTTGCTTTTATCATAATACAAACGAAGCTTTGCATTTTTTACCATGATACAACCTGAAATGAAAAATACCAGAGCCCAAAGCGAAACTGAAGTTACCTGCCGAGCCAATAGAGCCGAATACCGGTCTTAAGTGACGCGAAATTGGATGATTAGAATGTTGCTATTTGCTAGGTTTCAAGATTGGGTACTTATAAATATAGAGCGCAACCGAAAGTGAAAACTACCGGAGCCTGATGCCTACAGAATATGTAGAAGCGAAGACCGGAGCCGAGGGGCGAAGCAAATTTAGCTATTAATATAAAAACAATGTTGAATTTGCTAATTTTAAAAATAATATTTAAAATTGTGTTTGAGCTTAGTTATTTGCGAAATCTCATTTTATCAAAGCTTTCAAGATTTCCCCAGAAACTGAATGCTATATATAAGTTAGTATAAACTTGAAAAATTTCCGTACCGAAATTGTAGGAAAATCTGGCAAAGCTTTTACCGGAGTTCAAGCAGAAGGTCGATTTTCTGCCGAAACCCAAGATAGACTGACGTCTGGTCGCCGTCTGCGTATGTCAAACACGTAGTTTGTGCAATATATTTCAGGCTTCATATACCGAAATAACAGCATGACTTTCTGATGAAATATGGTTTCGAACTGCTTTCGTGGTGTTTACGTCTATTCTGGTGTAAGATCCTCAAACCATGCACTACGCTGATTAAAACTTTTTCAGTTTTCAATGTTTATTCAAAAAATATAAAAAAAAAAAAAAATTAAAAAAAAAAAAAAAAAAAAAAATAACAAAAAATAAAAAAAAAAAAAAAATAAAATATAAATAAAAAAAAAACAAAATTAAAAAATAAAAAAAAAAAACAAAAAATAAAAAAAAAAAAAAACAAAAACAAAAAAAAAAAAAAAAAAAAAATAAAAAAAAAAAAAAAAAAAAAAAAAAAAAAATAAAAAAAAAAAAAAAAAAAAAAAACAACCCATTAAAAAATAAACAAACACAACTCTTAAAAAAAAAGTAAAAATAAATAAAAATAAAAAAAAAAAAAAAAAAAAAAAAAAAAAAAAAAAAAAACAAATAAATAAAAAAACAAAAAAGAAAAAAAAAAAAAACAAAAAAAAAAAAACAAAAAAAAAAAAAAAAAAAAACAAAAAACAAAAACAAAACAAAAACAAAAAAAAAAAAATAAAAAAAAAAAAAAAAACAAACAACCCCTATATGGCGATAACTATATTGGTGCCCTAGACTAGACGCACATTTCAGCCCACCTAGCCAAGAAAAAATTTCTACAACGCCGATAAAATTTGTTACAAAAGTTTTTTCGACTCCTTTTACGTATCTTCTTCTTACCCACACAACTAACAATTCTGTGTCACTCTCGTTGTAAAGGTTGTGTTTACTCGCAGGATTACTGACGTGCATACTGGAATAAATATTACTCCTCATCCGAATTGAATTCATGGTTTTATACCGATTCCCGTGGTTTCCGCTAAAGCGCTCCAACCGCCGTCAACGAAAAAAACTATTAACTGTGTGTTTTGCACTTGGCTGGATTTCAGTCTGTGTAATATTAGGCGTTAAACATGACAAATTTGTGCATTTATCCGCGCTGTCGCGCAGTTGCAGTTTGCAACTCGCTCCAATGCAACATGTAGCAGTTACGCGTTCGAATGTTCCGTTTTTTAAGCGTCTGCACAATTTTTCCTGCTACGCTATGCTGTTCAATAACGACACTCAACAAATTGAGGTAAAGACCTACACGATCTCGCAGGAAGCAACATTTTGTTGTAGTCGTGTTTATTCGATAATTGGAGTATGCTTTTACCTGATTTAAAGCAAACTTTCTCTGCACCTCTCAAGTTACCAGGTTTTATTTTAGTACCGTAATGACCCGAATAAGAGGGGAGACTGATATTTATTTGGCCTCTCCAGAGGGTACCTCTCTGTGATTGAGTTGAGTTGGTTCCCACTCTGAGTTGAGTTGGTTCTCACTCAGAGTTGAGTTGGTTCTCACTTTGAGTTGAGCTGATTTCGAAGGAACCGATTACTTAAATAAAAATGAACGGAATCAACTCAGAATTCTTAGATCCGATAGTCCTAAATCAGACTGACTAATTCAAGTCATTCGGCGAGTTAAAAGCAAATCACTGGAATTTACAGCGAATCCAGTGCGTGAGATGTGACTGAACTCGCGTTATACGAGATATAACTTGTATCAATGTTTGCAGATGGCAACCAAAATCAAACGAAAAATAATTACAGATTTTGAATATTGGACAATGTTACAAAATTGCACAACGCTACACGAGTTAATGTTTTTTCCGACAAAACCAAACACAGATCTTGAAAACAATTTTCCGCTTGCAATTAGCATGCTTATCAATGAAGATATTGATCATGTTGTTCGAGCGATTAATGCTATTTATGCGCCTCAAAACTTGTACTGTCTACATGTTGACTGGAAGGTAAAAACAAAAGCTATGCAAATCGGTTTAACCCTTTTCCGCAAAGTATATTGCGAGCAATATCTGCGCAGTATTTGGAAAATATGCGTGATTTGACAGCTCGTTCGGCCAACAGTAATTTAGACAACCTTATGTATAGTGTTTAGAGTAGAGTATACATGCAAAAGTTTGACAAGCGAGCAAAATTGTTTTAACCTGTACAATACAGACAGCAAATTATTCGAAAACCTGTCAAAGTGCTTTTTACTAATTTGTTCAGATGTTTGAAGGGGGCATGTATCCCATGTCCCTCCCTTCAAACAAATTTAAATCTCATGTCAAATTTAACTGTTGTTTGAATGACATGTTGACCGAGTGAGAGTACGGGGTACGTAACTCCAAAATCTCCACAAGAAATCAGACGCCCTCGAGCTGAATGCGGCGCTAACAAACGCTTTCCAGCCAATAATCGGAGTTCAAATCTTAAATTTAATCTTTGACGGAATCGAAAACGCTCATGCATAAAAGGGTAAGCTGAATACAACACGAGAGAACATAGTTTGTAAGGCTTCCAAGCAAGTTCACAAACTAAATATTGCAATAACACGATTTAGGGTTGCGCCATACTTTTTTGACTGACGGCGCCGTCCGTCACCATACGTTATCGTACGTGGGTTAAAATTTGCGTACGATACCGCACGGTGACGGACGGCGCTGTACGGGTGACGGACTGCGCCGGACGGTATTGTGCGGGTGACGGACTGCGCCGGACGGTATTGTGCGGGTGACGGACTGCGCCGGACGGTATTGTGCGGGTGACGGACTGCGCCGGACGGTATTGTGCGGGTGACGGACTGCGCCGGACGGTATTGTGCGGGTGACGGACTGCGCCGGACGGTATTGTGCGGGTGACGGACTGCGCCGGACGGCGCTGTACGGGTGACGGACTGCGCCGGACGGTATTGTGCGGGTGACGGACTGCGCCGGACGGTATTGTGCGGGTGACGGACTGCGCCGGACGGTATTGTGCGGGTGACGGACTGCGCCGGACGGTATTCTGCGGTTGACGGACGTCGTCGAACGGCGCCGCATTTCAAAAAAGTATATCGCAACCCTAGTAACAACTGAAATGAGCTGACAAAAAACAACAAAATGAACCGACCATAGGTTTTTAGTGCTGAACGAAACAATATTAATGCCTAAATATGCTGGTGTAGTAACTTGAACCAGACTCGAGAAGGCAATACGGGGAATGTCATTACTTTCTGAGTCTGAATCAATAGAAGTCTACATCCCTTTTGTCGGTAAATGGATAAAGTCCAAAATTTGTATTAGAATACATAAAATATCAATTTGACCAAGTAATAATTGGTTCATGTTTCTGGTTTGCGGATTGCCTTCAAGCAACACACTTAAAAATTTTAATTTTCAGCAAAATTTATACACTTTATAATTATATGTATGCTTAGAAATGTCAATTTTAGACAAGCAAGTTCTTTCACGACACCGTCGAACGGTTCGCAAGTTGTTTCGAAAATATAATTGTATCTCCGAGATCTGAGCCAATCATTTGGGAAGGTTACACAATGGTGCAAGCTCAAATTAATTGTCTTCAAGCATTATACGAAGCAAGAAACAGGTATTTATAAATTAATGTTGCGCAAAACACCCGTGAAAGTGCTACTTTAAAAAAACCCAACTCTCATTTGCGTTCGTGTATAAGCTTCCACTACAGCAGTTTTCTAATTTAAACGTATTAGTGCAGTCGCAGCATCCAATAACTCCGTAGACGTTTTATCCTGAATCTTGAATGCACATACGCACCTGAGACCGCAGTTTTATGTATAAACTCAGGTCCGGATTTGACTGGCGGGTAGCTAGTGGCCCTGACCCCACGTTCCTTTCAATCTAACGCTGGTTGCTGGTATACATATTTGCAATTTTAAGCACAGAGCGAAACATTTTCAGGTATCCTTGGAAATATGCGCTGACGCTACAAGGCAAAGATTTTCCGTTGAAAACCAACCGTGAAATGGTACAAATACTAATGGAATACAGAAACGGCAACGATGTAGAATTGTTAAAACCCATTCCGGACAGATACAAAATACCGAGACAGCTCTATTTCAATCAACAAGGACTACCTGTCGGATTAAAAAATCCGGAAACCGGCGTTACAAAGGTAATTAGAGTCTGTTTCGTATTATACTCCCGAGAGCCGTGATTTGTCCAAAAACTGTCGGATTTCAAAAATTGTTGCAGATTTAACTTTCTCACGACCTGCCATGAGTATTCCACATTAAAATTTATAAAAAAAAATAAATTTTTTAACGTCTGAGGTTTACCGACTTTATTCAGGTCTTACATTTTTATATTTCCATACCACCTGTGTTACTTGTGCGCTCATTGAGCGAGAAACTCTGAAACCGACTAAGAGTCGACTAAAGACATGCGTTTGAGTACTCGCGTATCATCGCCATGCTATGCATGATTAAACTTTTGGGCTGATGTTATACTGCAGATTTTGCTTTTCACTTATAAAAATTTGCAACACAACAAAAAGTTTGTGTACTCACCTTTTCAGCCAAATCTACCGTTTGGCGCAATCCTGTATAAAGGAAGTTTCGCAGCTGCATTATCACAACAATTTGTCGAATATGTACTGTATAGCAATATCAGCTTAGCAGTACGCGTATGGCTTAACGATACGTTGAATGCAGACGAAAGTTTATGGTCAACGCTTATACACAACGATCATTTCAACGGACCTGGCGCATATCCTGGCAGATGCGTAAATTCAGGTAGGTTCGTAACTTAAAATTGTGTTTGGCTTCTTATACTCGCTTCGTGGTCGCGCAACCTCCCTGGTCAAAAAGTTACGAATCTGCCACTGAGCATGGTTGTACTTAATTGAAAGAAAGCGTTGCCGTGGCTAGGAATTGCAGCTTGTGTTTTCTATACTTTATCTGCAATCGGAAACGCTTTTGCAATAAAATAGCGACAGTGGCCCATGTAAAGATCACGGGCGGAGAGTTGTTGTGGGGGACTAGAATAGAGTGAGCGTAAGCTTTAGACTAATTTTTTCGCTTGTCTTAGGCTTAGGCTTAGACTTAGGAATATGCATATAATATTATTCCACCCGTGTTCTTTGCATTGGCCGCGACATTTATGAGTTTTGAAATGGTAAATAAATGCAGATAAACATGTGTTTTTGAGCTGTGCACTGAAGCTTGTTTGTTTCAATGAAATATTGAAACGAAAATTTCAGAGAAACGCAAAGACTGGATAACACGATACGCAATATGGCTTGTCAACAAGAACAGCAGTTGCTCTGGCGAATGGAGACACAGTATATGTTTAGCAAAGTAAAGTGACCTCTAACTTTTGTTCTAAAATACAGCCAAATGTCTTTTATAAAAACGTTACTAAAAACAAATACAATTTACCTAAAAAACTTTAGTGACCCGAAAAGAGAGGGGTAATAGAAAGGGGTCCCCATTTTGAGTCCTAATCAATAGGATCTGTATTCCTAATATATAAGAGTTCGTAAGCGGATAGAGTCCCTAAACCTTAAGTAGAATCCATAAATGTCAATTATTTCTAATTGAAGCGCATTAATGACTAGTGGACCAAATAATCTTGAGTCCGAAATTTTAAAGTGCACTTAAGTTTTGAAAGCAACATTCCAAAGTGTAACCTTGCATTATCCCTCAAGTTTTTGATGCAAGGCAAAAAGGTTTAATTCAACGGATATTTGCAATACCAGATATATCAGTAAGGAAGGGTGACGGAGGGCTGGATGAAAATAAATAACAATCTGTAACCGAATAACAAGGGGGGTACCCTCTGGAAAGGCTAAACAAATATCAGTCCCCCTCTTATTCGGGTAACGACAGCAGTCAGCCTTCTTTTTGAATCCAAGCAAACCTGCACACAATGATTCCATATGGTGCACTGCCCAAATTGTGCCTATTCTGCGTTCTGACTTGAATAGATTGCAACATTCAACGATTGTCGTAATAATTCAGATGTTATCGGTACAATAGGAAAACAATTTAACTAGTAATATCAAGAAAATATTAAGTTTAGAATCAATGCCAAAAATGCTTAAGTTTTTTATCATTGTCGCAAGGTCTATAACGCTACAAACTTACTAGCTAATAAACTAGCATGCATGAACCCTATATTCAGTATCAGCCCTTGCAGAATACAACCGGAAAATACCGAAAACGGAACATAAAAATAAAAGTAAAAGTACTACAGGATGTTCCACCGGGACCGGAAACGAATTGTTAAAAGTAACCTGTACCGAACAATAATTAATCTTTAACACAATTTCACTGAAAATATTATCTCAAACATGTTACAGACATCTGTTACTGGTTATCGTAGCGTCATTATGTTGCTACTATAAAGAAATTCAAAAAAATCCTTGCATTTCGGTAGCGTTACGCAGTCATGCGTAGTTCAGAAATAAGAAATTGCCAAGAAACATGAATTTCAAGTTTTGAAACTAAAAAGTCAGAACGCCAAGAATATCGGAAAATACGGGAAAAAATACCGGATTCAATACTGAAACTGGATATAGCGACAAATACGCGATTTCGTTATTGAACCCGGAATTCCGGCTGTACCGTGTTCACCTACCTTGAAAATCTTTATCTTGCAGTTTGATGGATTTTATGCGATATCAAATCCTTCGACGTCCTGAATTGTTCTTCAACAAAATTTGGATTCGTTCTGATCCAATAGCGCTTGACTGCCTACACGAAGTTATCTACAATAGAACTTATATGCCAAATTGTCAAAATAATCAAAATTGCGACTCAACAAATCTCGCAAGTAACTGCTCAGCGGATGTTGAAAATTGTCAAACGAAACAATTACAAATGTTATTCAATTTGAGCTTTTATAAAACGTTGTCGGTGCCGCTATTTCAAACAGAGCTAGAGAAACTTGGCAACGAAGCATTCAACAAGTTTACATGTGTATAGACTATAGCCCCTTCTCACATTGAGTTGCCTGTAGGCAACTCAGCGCAGTGTATATACGTTAAATAGTATATATCGCACCGTGTTTATCAATTGCAACACGTATACATAGTACTAAATCACCACAAGACATGAGAGCCCCCTCGGGCTCGAGTGTCCAGCTCCTATAGCTGAGTGGTGATGGTATGCGCCTCCCACTCCAGTCACTGGAGTTCGAATTCTAGCATAAAAGTAGGTCTCAGGGGAAATAGAAAATATTCATGTGAGAAACGGTTAAGCGAAAAATTTTCAGTTTACTATTTTCAAGCGAAAAATTTTCAGTTTACTTTCTTTAACGTAAATTTTTCGTTGACGAGGTTTACGCTTAGGCTTAAGAAAATGCTTATGCTACTGTTACGACCCTGTTCTATACACTAGCCGAATTTTTTAACGAAATTTTTGTCGGTCCCAAGGGGGCATGCCCTAAAATTGAATGTATCAAAAATGAATATCGTCTGTTCTTTTAAATCAGCATTATGTAATAATGGTTTTATTTGTGTTCAATATTGCAAAGCCTTAAAACGCTTCATTGATTCATTATAAGCTTGTAATATTTCAACCAAAATACAGTTCGAAATATTAATCTTCAAGTATTTGTACGGACTTAAATTTACTGGATTCAGCAACAAAGCTGAATACGGTTGGTAATTAAGCGAAAAACGTCTAATAAAACATATTATTCGCCTATTTGACCGCTGCCAAAATGTCAAACAGTAACAGACAGTTTTTTCGTCCAAAATAAGTGTTCAAAATAATAATAAGTATGTAGAAGTATAATTTTTTTGCTAGATTCAACTACATTAAGCGATAAAACGTGTAATCACTGACGGATCCAAGGTGAGCGATTCAGGCCTAGGTCCACTAAACACGAATTAAAACCAATTAAAAGCTAACATTTAGTACTAAAATTGTGTTTGGCTTCTCACTCGTTTGCCCCTTCAGCTTTCTTCTTTAGCACATAGTAGACAACTTGGTTGCCATATTTGTAACCGGCACGTACATATTTCCAGCAGAAATGTCGCAACTCAAGTAAATATCGCTTTTACAGAGAAACATACGCTAAATTGATCATAAATTTAGTATTCATTTGCATTCGTATAAAAAATCAGCTGGAACACTGCCCAAAATACGTATGTGAGGCGTTCAAGCTATAATTATATACAGATTACACGGCAGGCTCTATTGAAAACTTATGGATCTGCCACTGTCTGTAAAATTTATGCAAAAAACGCCCAGTAAAACACAGCAACCGCAAGCGTGACAATAGCTAAAATGTCTAACGCAAGTTTAGTTTTAGGTTTTTCTTCCAGTGAAGTAAACGCAGCAGCTTCTTCTGTTGTCATAGCTGCATCAGCCGTATCTGTTTCAACTGCATCTAAATCAACCCCACACGCTACACGAATCATCTTTTTCCAAAACGGAGTTTCTCGAGCAGCATTAGCCGGGTCAGCGCCCCTTGGTTCATTAGAGCCTAGAAAGAACAGGAAGAAACGTACCCTACACAGTATGACTGAATTATAATACAATAACTAGGCTTAGCAAAGCAAAAAGCCAAGTGAGATAAAGTATAAACAAGCACCAGCACTTTGCTTATATTTAGGCCAACGTATAAGTATATTCCTAAACCTAAGCCTAAGCGTAAGAATGAGCTTATACCTGAACCTAAGCATAAGAATAGTCTAAAGTTTAATAAGCTTAGGCCGATATTTCTGTACAAATTAACAAATTGAACAGAAACAGGGCCGCATCGAGAGAAAAGCAGAAGCCAAAATCAGCCATCACATCAAAAGTTTTAGCATCTTTTGTGCGCATAGAATTGGTCCTGTATAAGGTCGAAGGTTCCATGCAATAACTGTATTTGTTCTGCAACTACAGTACTGAAAAGCGAGATTTCAGATTAACTTCTGTTTCTACGAAGTTGAGCTTCTAATTTTTTGTTGTAGCCGCAATAACCAAAAATTCTACCCATTTGAAAAAATCCTTGATCCGCCGCTCAAACGGGCCCATAGCCAAGTGGCGCCGGGGGGGGGGGGCTCAGCCCATCCGGGAAAAAGTTTGGCCTCCCTACGAAAGCTTAAATCTTGATTGTAAGTCAAAGAATACACTTGTATGCCGCTCCTGAAAATTTTTTAGACCCCACTAGCAGCGGTGACCTGGCCACAGGCTATGCACTAAAACGATTTTAATGGTCACAACAGATCTTACCTTGACTGGCACCATACTGCTTTTTGAAAGCAACGTCAGTATTTGATTCTGGAGCGGAATCAATTCTCATGGTTGAAACCGAGTGAATGTTATCTTTAGAGTATGCGTGGTCTGTTTGAGACTCATCTAAATCATCGCGAGACCAAAATGTTGATCTGTGAAGCTAAAACAAGCAATAATACAAGCATGCATTTAGGGTATGCAAACGGTGGATAGCAAGTTAGGTTCATGCTTATTATAAAGGACAGCCCCACTCGCAGACAGAGATGCAAAGGGGAATTTAGAGACTGGCAAACTTCGGCTTAAGGTCACGTTTTTAGGATCATCCTAAGGCTAGTTTTGATATACTCTCGAAAATGTTTTGCAGCAATGACAAGATATTATTTACTTTGTACAGGCTGAATCCCAAAGGTCAAAACGTGAACCTTCCTGAGCCCGAACTCCTTGCTAGGCCCATGGCATTCAGTTGTGGCGTTGGAAATTGAAAAAGCAAGTGTTGTTGCATTAAAATGGTTAGTGTGCCTCATTACGCTTTTGGGATACGAAATAATTTTTAAGGGCTTCTTATGCGCAGTAGAATTTTTATCTATTTTCAGTATTAAAGGTGTAAACTAAAGCGCGTTATCGCAAAACGAGTATGACTTTAATTAAAAGTCGATAATGACTATTCAATAAGAGCATGAAACTCTGGTTCACAGAGTGATATATATTGTGCCACCGCGCGTTGCGTTTTGACCTGGTTCCCTTTTGAACTGGGGCAGTTTGAGCGTTTACACGCAAAATTTGCCTGATTTTTAAAATGGAAAACGCATCAACCAGACCTGTGAACATTTTAACTTATGAAACTGAATGATTCGCTTAAACATTACCACTAAATTTCAAGTTGGTGTAGGTTTAAAACGCAACGCGCGCTTGGTACAAATCCTTCACACACACGCAACGTCGCCAAACCAGTTGCATACTCTTGGATAAAAAGCATAATCCACTGTAACCTTAATTAGTTTACGTACCATTACTGCGGACGGTGGAGGGAAGATAACGCTAACCGCAAGAGTAACGATTATACTGATTACGAACAGAAGAATGCCAAAATGTAAATAATGCATCTGAAATAATTATGCTTCAGAAAATAATTCTTGGTCAAGGATAACAATTACAATCTACACGGATATAGCTATGTTTTCAACACCTAAATTTAACGGACGTCTCTTAAACAAAGTCCTTCTCTTTGTTAAGCATGAGGTCATTTCCACTATGCTGCTGCAAAAATTAATACGATCGGCGGATATAAACACAATACCGAAATTTTTATGTTTTGAGTTTTTGCACAATAAATGATCCCGACATTGGTGTATCTGTCGTGCCCAAGCAGCTGTTTGCCTCAACTGGCAACTGAAATGTCCCAAAAGGCCATTGGTGTTTGGTGCTGCCCAAACAACTACTGGTATGCAGATTAATTATGATTGGTTGTTCAGGTTTGACTATATTCGAAAAAACTGACTTGCACAGTAATTATTTGTCTTCACCATATTTCCGAAGTATAAATTAAGCAAGGTTTGTATTGGGAGAAGTATTACAGAGGCGCAATTTGATTGGTTAATAAGGATCAGAAATAAAAGCAGTATTACCGACATAACGTTATATTCGATTAAACAATACGGCACACGTTGACACAGCTTCATTTGCATTATATTTTGTTTAATTTATACTTTCCAAGTATGGTGAAGCGAAATAATTATTGTGCAAGCAGGTTTCTCGTACACAGTCAAGCCTAAACAACCAACCACAAACAGTTTGCATTATATAGCAGTTGTTTGGTCTGTACAATCCTCCAATCAAAAACAGTTTGTATACCAGTAGTTTGGGCCTTGGGCTGCCCCAAACAGCATTTGTCGTTTTGGGATGTCCCAATTGCCAACTGGGGCAAATAGCCGTTTCGGGCAAGACATCTATATGCCAGTTTTTCAATATACACTGAATAGAGAACAATATATAAAAACTTAAGATCATTTCTAGGGTTTTCTACAAACTGAACCAAGTATTGCCGACACTCTCAAAGGTCACCCTACTAAAGTTGCATCATATCACCTAAAAGCATTTATTCGCGAACGCAGCTAATCTTTTCAGTCATATTTTACCTTTGCTATCACCGGCGGTGTGTAACTGTCTTCGCCGCAGAGCGGTGACGGATAAGCGATTGTTAGAAAAAACCGTATTAATCCAACGACTAGACCAACCATTAGCCCCCAGAATGCTCCCTAAAATTGATTTCATATCAGTAGAGTATAACCTTATGTAAGTTTGTGACGCTTGTTTATCGATCGAAAATTTTGGTTTACTTCTCAAAATTAGTAAGTTATTCTAAAGCCTGTCAAAGTTTTTCGTCGTTCTTAGAATTTATTGGAGGCAAATATGGTCCGTATTTTCGCCCAGTTACTATACCTTATTGTACAGAAGGTCAACAACCTAACTTGTAGCTAAGTTTGAGGTTGATATATCAGATTTCTCAATCGCTGTTAGATTAATACGCTGAAACAATTTTCCTTGAATTGAGATTTGGTTCACGGATGTTCAGCAGGATTTTTAAACTTTTCAGTCTGTCGTTTTTTGGCTTAAATGTATGTATATATTTTAAACGTCTAAACATTTCCAAATCTTTAATCTTTTTTAACTTTAGACATATTCTTTAGCTTCGTTAGAACTGGTAAACCTTATACCTGCTCGTTAACCCGGGGCACAAATATCGCCAACAAATACACGGCGCATACTGGCGGCGCAAGATAACTGGTAACCGCTTGAATGTAGTTGAACAGTTGGGAATCGGCTGAATTTTGTATGATCGGAATCCATAAGATCGATATAACAACCAGAATGACAACAAATAACCTAGAAAGAAACAAACAAAATACTACCGTTTTTAATCATAACTTTGGCAAAAACATTTAGTAAGCAACTGAGAAATGCCAACTCAGACAGAACAACCATATTCTAAGAATAATGATATTAATACCAATAATAATAACAATAATAATAATAATAATAATAATAATAATAATAACAATAGTTGTAATAGTGTTAAGTGATAGTTAATTTTAATGCTTAAAAGGCGGACATCATAGCCCATGCTGTCCTGATCAACCGCTACAGAGGAAGGGTTTCTACTGAAAAAATAGAACCAATGTAAAGAACAGGAGCAGAACAGTATTATATAAGCATCATCTTAAGCCTAAGCTTACGTCTAAGCATAAGACTGAGCATTTTTCTAAGCCTAAGCCTAAGCCTAAGCCAAGCAAAAAATTAGTCTAAAGCTTAAGCTTACTCTATTGCAGTCCCACAGAAAAACGTTCCGCCCCTGATCCTTACATTGGCCCAAAATAGAAAAAACAAACAGGATGTGAACACCATTTGTCAAATCAAATACTTCGATATATTTTTCGTACGTGGGTGCGCTAAGCACTGCGTCGAGTTAAATAAATTATTCAAATTTTACCAGTGACCTACTTGCCAACAATTAACTGTTCAACAGTTGATGCTTTGGGCCGAATGAGCGTTTTCCATACGTCCATTGTAAACAGGGTTGCGCTACTGTTAAATATCGACGTTAACGAACTCATTAATGCTGACATCATACATGCCAGCATTAAGCCACGTAGTCCTAAATTAAAAAATATTTATTCAGTAAATGTGCGCAGCGCGGAAAGCAGCATTTCGCTATCGCAATCAATCCATACCAAAAATGAGTTGAAACCGTTAAAAGTCCGCCGAATTCGTTTGATTAGGCGTTCCGGACTGATTTCGGGTAACAAAATTAAATTTCTTTACACTACGCACTGTTATTCTGCAAATGAAATTTTATACTCGTGGATGGATCTGCGAGTAGACGTTAAAACATACTCAAATGCGTTTAGCACTATTTTCTTCACGCAAATATTACATAGCTATTATGAATTGCACAACAATTTTATATACAGAATTGCTCGGAAAGCTTAATTTCTTGCTGCATTTGCCATGTATTTCTTTCCACTTTCTAAAAAAATTATATCCAAAAAACATTCAACGATCACATTTAGGCAATAGACCCAACTTCTTAGAGACCTGGCACAATAGAAACGTTAGAATTATACTAGTTTTCAGGATCAACGGTACTCTTTGTTTACCTTCGGGCATCAATCGTATCACCAATTCCGGATAAGCAATATTCGTGCAACCGCGTTTACTGCCGCATTTTTCTTCACAGAACGTTGGATCAGTGCATGCGATTTTATCTGAAATAAGTTCGCCATTGCTTTTCAGGCCATACCTACGGAGTCGGAGCCAACATCTCGTTGTAGCGAACCAAAACAATCTTAGGCAAGACAAGCTGTCGATTTGACGACTCTTACAAGTAATCTTAACCTTTTATTGGGGCAAAGTTATTGAGGAGAGATTACCGTTGTACTGAGGTCCCCTCTGGCTGCGTGCCCGTACACCCATCATTATGATGCTCTGAGAGAGAAAGTAAATATTTTACAAATCTTACAAACCTACAATACACTTTTGATTTTGCAACTAAAGGCCTTAAATGATTCAGCACTCAAGATTGTGTATATCTCCCCAAGGAACATGTGTTCCAACGTTTGCTTTGCACCGATATTTTTGTAAAAACTAGGCTGGCCAATTTTATGCACCAGGGTCGAACAAAGAGAAGGGCAGAAGGGCGGTTGTGCACCCAATTCAAGTTCATTTTGGCAGGTAAACATTTTTAATAAAAACTATCAAAATTTGACCATACAGTTTAAGACCCGATTTGTTATTAGCGTTTCAGTGCTTGACCTATCAATTTAAGTTTCTGGGTACGCAACTGTATAATGCACTAAATGTGTAGCCAGCATTTCACTTTAGGTGGGTATAACTTCATTTTTTGGAATCGATAATTAAAACCGGCACATTATTCTAAAGTCTGTGTAAAATGCCTCTGCCCGCCCGTCTCTTTACAAATTTCGTGGTTGAATATATCCCTCGAATTTCTTCCCTTGTGCACACTACGGTTCTGAGCACAATATGACCAACTTTGCTTTTATGGCTTACCTGTCTCAATAATACGCGCCGCCATCCCTGGGATTACCAACAGCCACATTGGAAGAAACTTTAACCAGCCGGCGAAAACACACCCAGCTTTAGCATGCGAGAAGTTTTTCGCTGCAAGCGCGCGTTGAACAATTACCTAAAACAAAGGTTATTCACAACTCTCTCAGTGTTTCTATGCTAGACAGATTAGAAAGCGCAGATTTGGGCCACACCAGTTGGTGATACGTGACGTCTTCTAGCTTCGGAACCATTAAATGTTTGTTTTTGTGTTCATCCTAAAAAGTTATGTTGGAGCAATTTTGAAACTGTTTGACAGGAACAACCCGTTTCAGATGCATTGCTGAAAGTTGACGATGACTCTGAGAATCAAACATTCTTCGCTTTGCACCAAAGTGCAGCATGCTACTACAACTACAACAACAACAACAACAACAACAAGAACTACTACTACTACTGCTACAGCACAACAGTGTCGTTTGTATTAACAACGTTTTTCCTGTATACTGTAGTGACCCGAATAAGACGAAAGACTGATATTTATCTGGCCCCTTCAGAGGGTACCTACCCTTGTTATTCGGTTACGGACTGTTATTTATTTTTAACCCACGCTCCGCCACCCTTCGTTGCTGATATATATCCGGTACTGCAACTATCGTTGAATTAAATGTTTATTTGTATTGTATCAATGGCTTGAGCAGTAATGCAAGATTATATTTAGGAATGTACTTTCAAAATTTAAGTATGCTTTAAAGTTTCCAACTCAGATTATTTGGTCCTGGAGTCATTATGCGCTACAATTAGGGCTAATTGACATTTATGGACTCTAATTAGGGTTTAGAGACTATCCGCTTTTACGAACTCTTATTAGGGATACGGACTCCTATTAATTTGGACTCAAAATGGGGACCCCCCTCTTATTAACCCTCTCTTACTCGGGTCAATACAGTATGTGCACAAGTATGACATTCTTTGATTTACAAACACTCTCTACAAGACTACAATTGAAAATTGAACTAATCACGGTTCTTTCTGCTTTTCTATAGCAATCCTAAGCCTATCATTATACGTAAGAATGAAAGTGTAATTCTACACTGGCCTTACCTGATCAGAACACCAATACCAAATTGAAGATATCGTCAGCCCAAAAACCATTCCCGTCCACGGCAAATCGTCTTGGTCATACGCCCGAAATAAGTTCATTGAATGCGCCGGCGGAATATGACATCCGGTTCCAGACAAAATACTTGATTCGTTACGCGCTTTTGTTTTGAAAAATTTCACAATCAACTGATCGTAGCCGCCAACTTCTTTCAGACCTTAAATTAACCAGCAAAATTTAGAATGGTTCAAGACTGATGATAAATCGAAGCGGACCTGATAATCAAGTAAGCGCAGCGGCGGATCTAGGATTTTCCGGCATGGGAGGATACTTTCATCTTGGTAAATTTTACAGTTAGTAAAGCGCGTTTTTAACAAATTGTTCTATTTTTTAAGACTGTTCAATTACGCCGAGACTCAAGGTATGTTTCATATATTCGGCTAGAAAACACATTGTGAGCTTCAGATGAACTATCTGTATCGCCAAACTTTACCACGACAGGGCCGGTCGGAGCAAATACTTCCGCACCGGATTAATTGGGGGGAGGCCGTGGGGCCAGGCACCGCAAGAATATATCACTTTATTTTCCGGTTAAACATTAAAATACATTTCGCAATCCCACCCAAACGGTTTCGATGCCAAAGAAATTATGGAAAAAATAGAAATGTAAATCATTACTCAGTATCATAAGAATAAACGCTCCAATTATCATAATAATCACTTGTACTGCATCTGTCCAAATTACAGCAGTCAATCCGCCTAAAATTTAAACAAGTTTCAGTTCAACAAGGAATTTGCTCGCAGAAGTTGTAGTTTCATTGCTACATTAATTTAATCACATCTGAAGTTCAAACAGACCGTGTTTACCCAGCAGGAAATGGTGAATCAAACAAAAGGAACAAAATTATTAACCATACGTAATATGTACAGCAATCATTTTAGCGTGAAAGAAATATCAGCGAAAACATCGTGAGTACAATTTTAGGCCTCAGTTGGGGCAATAGGAATTACGGCTGTTTTCAATTCAGATTCAACACCGCCTACTGTAAATACAAGCAGCGAACAAAGTCGGGTAATGTATTGAAACAAACAAGTGTATGTTACAAAATCTGGTAAATCAACGCACCTGGACACTCATTCAACCATAATCATTCCGAAAGGGAAGCGTGAGAACGGATGCAATTTCTTACAGCTTTGTGAGACAGCTTATCGCTGTCTACGCAAGGTATTTGCAAACTCTACAAAAATGTTTTCCCGTTTTTCCACCCTTATAAAACAACAGGGATACAGTAGGAAACACCGGTCTTCGGTTGGTTTTTTTTCCGGCGCCAAACCGTGCGTGCGTCTTTACCCTTTAGACCTCGTGTTTTACTGGACAAATGTTTTCAGTTTTTACCTGCTGCTGTAAAAATTGCCGCAATGAGCAGCAAAATACCAATAGATGCGTACAAATCCCAATTTAACGACTGCCTGATAAATATAGCACCGGCGTAGAGATCGGCCTAAAAAACGTTGTGAAATTTTAACTTTAATTTGAGCAAATGTTTTAAACTTTAATCGTTAGAAAAACCATAAGATACCAAGACGTTGCGCTTGGTTGATGGCACGAAAAGTCAAAATATTCGATACCTAAAACATCCAAGCTTAGAATCTTGGTAATATGTCATTCATTTGACTATGGCCGTAGTATGTTCGTCTTTTAAATTGAAACGTCGCAATGGACAGGGGCGTATCTCAGATTTTAGTGAAAAGAGTTTAAAAATTTCAGAAAATTTTTTTGTGCTACCAACTGGAAATATTCCTAAAACACTGGTGTAAACTATCTAAGGGGGTTTTCAGACATTTGTCATAGCTACGCTTCCAACAGCAACGATAAGTTTACCTACTTGTCTGCTGACCGAATTTTGAAGAGTGACAATTTTTTACAGGACGGGCATATTTGTGTAACAACGCCATGTAAGCCACAGACGGACGCGAATGGGAAGCCTCCCTGACCTTAGATTCCTCGTAATCGATACCAATATTTCGTAGTAAAGTTTAACACTAAAATAGTGTTAGCCTTCTCGTTCGCTTCGCTCGCGAGCTCTTTTCCCCTATTCATCAAGTGGTCTCCAAAGATTTCTGGATCCACCATTGGTCTTAGGATCAGTACTTACGCGCAACCGGACACTGTTTCAAGTTTAACACCAATAATAGTTTAAATTGTACAAACTTGCCGAAATTTTAGTGAAAATGTACAGTAGCAACGCAAGGCAAGACAAATAGATACGAATTCGCCGGCCGCCAAAACGTTTCATAAGATATTCGGGCATTGTGTAAACCTAAAAATAGTAACCACAAAAATAAACAGTACGTCATAAAGTGGGTTACAAATACTAAAAGAGAGTACTGGCACTAAACATGCTAACTTTCCAATTTTGTGTGACGCACCATATACAAACGCTTGTTTCGTTTTGGCTCGACCCTTCATTTTTTATTAATACTTCACCTAGAAATATTCTTTAAGGTCACAACAAAATATCTATTTTGGCTCTAGGAACATTAATTTTAAAATTTTTAACTTAATACTTGTTATCTATTTCCGCCTCAAATATTTTGATTAAGACTTTTTATTATTTATGTATTACAAAGTTAGCTTTTTTTCACAAGAATATTATATTTTCTATTTTATTTGATACCTCCTTCTATGCTATGATTCGAATATCGGACACTGTAGTAGAAGGCAGTTACCAAGCGAGAGGGCTCGCACGTCCTGTTGAGGATTTATACAGCATCTGGGTTGCTCAGAGTCACGCGAGAAAAAAATACACTTACTCCAGACGCAATGTAAACTGGAACAAAAATCCATCCAAGAATGATCAGGATAAATATAGCCTAAAACATCGTAATTATAACTTTACCGGCCCATGTTGCTTTTAGAGCCATCCCATTATCTCGCACGATTTGCTTAAACCTAAGCGTAATTGGGTTATCACTTATTTTTACGCTTAGTCTTAGGTAGCCCTAGGTTTAGGAAAATGTTCAATCTAGAGTTACGACTCTAAAAGTAACAGTAACCACTATACTTATGGTAACTTTAGAATATATAACATACTTTATGACGGAAGTTAACTTAAGTAATAACTTTTAGCTAATGTTTTAGTTGCATTGTCAAAGATGGTATCAAAAACAGAGGGAGTGTAATTATCTTAGCTAACGAGTAGGAGATCCATCTTATGGTTAGGGTACAATCGCGAATCACACTTTCGGGCCCATAGCCGTCTGCTGTTTATATTTACCAAGACATGTTCAACCAAATGATACTTTCTAAATTTGATTCAAATTTGTTAATCGCTAAAAAACCAGTACTTTGTCTTCATAACCGCATAGTCGCCGAATACAACATCCAACCCAGACCTGTAGCCTGAAAGATAGGACTCACACCACTTGGAAAGATTTTTTTGATCTCTCCTAGCAAAATTTGAAACCATTGCATGCCTGTCGAGAGCTTTTTTGCAATGGTAACATGTTAAGCTACCTACGAGTCTAAGTCCATATTCTCAAATGCGTAGATGAAACTGACGAACTCGTGCAATTGCAAAATTCAAAACGACGCAGAAGTAGGACAAGTCAAATGCGGAAGCCTGTGCTCAATTTCGAACCTCGACACTGATTGAAAAACCACAAGGTCTATTATACACAAATGGTTACAGATACTACGCACATATTTGAGAACATCAACGCTGGGATAAAGCTTTAGCTTACATTGAGTTCAAATCCAGCGACTCCAATTCCTGAAGATGCACCGGATCCTGCAAGTCCTACAAAATGTCCACTTCCGATGTTGCTCGCAAATAGTGAAGCACCGACCTTTAAATACACAAACAAATTAGTATTAACTGTTTATAGTCAGTGTGTATCTGAACAATTTGAAAATTCATTCGGTTTCGACACAATATCAATATTTCATCCTAAGAACAATTCAATTATATACCATTTGCTTGAAACAATATGAAAGTATTTAGGAAATCAAAATTTTATATAGCGACCTTAAAAGTAAATTAAAAGTATACCATGATTAAAATTCTCACTCACTGTTGCAGTTTTTGCCACAAAAGAACCCTTAAAATGTTAGATACCAACTATTGCAATGCTAAAACTTGAATCATACAGGACGCCAAATAGTCACAACAGGCAAAAATATATAAATAAGTTTTTCGTTAGACTTTAGGGTTAGGCTTAGTTACACGTTTTTATCATTACGCAGAGATTCAGATTTATATAGTCTTAGTAATATGCCTATACTACTGTTACGCCCCTCAGAGTAACATCGACGGTTAAACTTAACAACATTCATGCTAGCCGGCATTTAAAGCATGAAATCTATATGCTGCAACGCCAACGGTACGTATTAAATTGTACAAATTTTCAGCTAATTTTATTGTTCTTTATACAAATAACTAATAGTTAGCTATAAGCACGGGGCCAAACTACTATTATAGCACAAAATAATTAGCAATAGTGAATATAAAAAAACTAAATCACCAGAATCCAGTGCATATCACGTCCGGCAAGAAAGTAGCCACTGATGCTTTCGCGACTGCTACTCTTGCATGAAGACTGCAATAAAGACAAAATTACTCCTGAGAACTGATTATGTAGTATTAACCAAATCATTTGCGCGAATTTTATTGCCTATTTAAAAAAAGTATGAGTTTACAAAGATTTGCCTATTTTAAGAAATTATGATTTAGTTTACAAAGATTAAGCCTCTGCACTGCAAAAAATGGTGAATCAAATTGACTCACTCCAAAATAGGCTTTTTCTGACTACACCAACCGAGTCACAATTCGGCTCCGCCAGAGTCAAATTGAGTTGAATTTGACTCACGCGGAGTCAAATTTTAAGTCAGTTTGTGTAGTCAGGACAAGCCTATTTCTGAGAGAGTCAATTTGACTCACGTTTTTTGCAGTGTGTATGCCAACAAATATTGCTTGTTTAGAATATAAAACCAGCGATACTATCTATATATTGGTGAAACGCGAAATATATGTTTTAATTATACGGTATAGTTCTTCTGTTTGTCGATATACATATTTCTCAAATGCTAAAAATTCAAAATTTTCATCGCAGTTGTTTACTCAATTTACTGACTTCAACCAATAGTATTAAGATTCCTTTGATTGAAAAAGTTGACGTTTCTTTGAAAAATTATTAGATCAAGCTGAGTGAAACTCAACTAAAAGCATTCACGCCAAAGCGATTTTGACTCTAAATTTAGCTACATTTAATGACTACCAAGTTTGTCAGATTGCATGATCTTTTCGGTCACCCCAGCTAGCTTTTGCCCAAAACTTGTTGGAAAATATCGCAAATGGAAACCTTGTGACCTAAAAAGTTGAATTTTTCAAAAATTCAAATTTGGGCGAGTAATGATCAAGGAGGTCATGAGAAACTCAAATATACAAAACTTTTCAAAATGTAACAATTTTTGTGCAAAAACAGCTGAGGAGATAACCGAAAAGACCCTCCGGCTCCGATACGTACCCAAAGTCCAACAGCTAACACAAACACGAAATACAATGCCAGAACTAAAATGTCTGCCCAATGTAGTGCGGTCGATCCAACTGAACCAGCAGTCATTGCTACAAATTTTCGGAGTTTACAAATTAAATTTTTATGTCCCTGAGTTTTAAACCGTCACTGAAATATAAGCTGCTCTTATACCTTACGTTTTTCTATCTGAAAATGTATTTACTTGTCAAATCTTTAACGTCTATACTTATGCACTGTAAATTGCAGTGAGTTGATATTAACTCAGGATGAGTTGAATCTACTTCGAAGTCTGAGCTCCGAATTAGGTCTTTCAGAACTCAGAATTTTGAATTGTTTAAACTCACTGTGAGTTAATTAATCAAGTAACCCGGAATTAAATTAACTCAGAGTAAAGTTAATGTTTACTGTTACTAACTCGGAAATAAACCAGAAATAACTAATTCTCCATCTAAGAGTTGAATAATCAACTCATTGGAATTTAGTGTGGGCCTACACTAGGAAGAGATGAAACAGATAAATTATCTCCATGAATTTCTGGCAGGATATGCAATTAGAAAATTAGCAGGCTTTACAACAATGTGCAGACAGCAAAAAATGTGGCTCGTTGTGCTCGTTTGTATTAAGGCCTCTCCTATGTAAAGTCACCTCTTACACCAGAAAAGAAATCTTGGTTACGGTCCTGTTATGGACTTAATTATAGTTCATCAACGTCATTGTCCAACTGCAGGTTTGGCTCCGGCGCTGCCAAAAAATCGACCTTTTCCTTCGGCTCCAATAGAAATTTCCGGCGATGCCAAAAAATCGACCTTTTCCTTCGGCTCCAATAGAAATTTTACCGCGGGTCCCGACTTGGATTGTTTGATAAAAAAATGTGCCTCTTCGTGAGTTCGTTTGTATTACTTTGCGGCAGTTGTTTAAGTTCCCTGGGACATTTTTCACAGACAAAAAGCTCCCTTA
>JASANG010003769.1:0-132440 GCA_030248215.1 Enoplolaimus lenunculus
ATATACCAATCAGTCTACTCTAAACACACTTTAAGCAGTTCAACACACATAATATATAGCACTAACTCTCAGTATTTGCTACTGCATCACGCGGTTTCTCGTCAGAAAGTTTAGGTGCTTTTACAACTCGCACTTCATTGGCTTTTTCATCAGTCGTGTAAGTTTCGCTGTTGCAATCAACATTAGATTTTTTGCGTTTGGTTGATCTGCTGGTTTCGTTTCGATCTTCGATACATTCATCGACTGAAAACATCATAATATCGCAATTATGACAAATTGATAGCTAGGTTGCCGAAGAAACATAAAAGTAAAATATCTATAACATTAGGTTTGTAAAATTTTCAAACGCAAAACGCTAAATTACAGGTAATAGCATGTTTAAATGTTTTTATTTCTTCGAATCGGTCAGTTGTGCTTTCTGCATAAGTCCGCAACCAACTTAGGCGGTTGCTCAAAATATTATGTTGGCCTTACTTAATTATAGAACCATATATTTTTCACAGCAATAATACGCCTAAAATCAAATTCCAGTGCATATAAAAGGTCTGTTAATCAAAATTTGTTTTTGAGAGATTTCAATTTAGGACAGCGTAAAGGCCAAAAAGATAAAACAAAATTTTCCGAAGCTTTTAAAACCTGTATTAGTTGGTAAATCCTCAACGGATATTGCTGTTACCGGCTTACCCAAAATTTGCGTTTCACTTTCACGAGCTATATTCAATTCGATTTTGAATGCCACATCTGCAACACGATAACAGATAAGTAAACATGTACGGCTATAATATTGTTACATATTTAGCGAGCCGAAACAAGCAAACGTGTACGTATATACTTCCAAAAAGAAATAAACGGACGAATCTTTATGTTTAAGTGTAAATGTTGAAGTTACGGTCGAAATACTATACATTCTAAAACTTTGTTTAAAGTAATTCTGAGCGGAAATATCGAGCGACCGGTTCATTTATTCGTCGTTGTTAGTTTTGTCAGACGGTTTTTATTAACTTTTATTAGACATTAGGCGTTAACCTAAATTTGGGTCGGAAAGGTTTGTGGAGGATCGTTCATAGTAAGCTGAGTTATTAAGATATTACTTTTAAGTTCTGCCATAATTACAACACACGATAAAGGAAAAATTGTATAGTCAGTCACAGAAAAGCTAAACTTCGAAATACGAATGCAAAGCAATAGTTTTGCACGACAATCCATTTCAACATTACGTATATAAAAACGAAGATTACGCCAGTAAAACAAGAAACAGAAAAATGGCATCATAAATTCACCCTGACTTTCATCTCCAGTGTTCTTAACTACATGAACCACGTCATTGGTGTTCAAAACTTTACTTGCATTGTGAACTTTTTCATCGTTTACATAAGAACCGTTGCTGCTGAAAATAAACCACGTAATAATCACAAAATTTCTACCGATTCCGGTATAAATTTGCTGTTCCGATTCCAATTCCGGTATAAATTTGCTGTTTCGATTCCAATTCCGGTATAATTCAGTTCCGCTTGGCACTCTGCTAATAACCCATATGTACATAATACATAAATGCTACTGCAATTTAGTTTCTGTTGGAACGTTATGCCACACCTTAATACCTTAAAATATCAAGGTTAGTATCTTATCTATGAAACAAAATTTGCAAAGCTATAAGTTTAAGTTTGCAGCCCTGCAATGTACCCAGACCAACTTCATTTCACTTTTTCCTGCACAATGCACCTCTAAGTATTAAAATTGCATTAGCACTTGTTTGTAGTAGACAAAACAACACATTTTCGATATACCTGCTATTGCAATTATATAACAAGTAAAAACTTTGTTCATTCAACCATATACCTGCTATCAGTAAGTACAACTGTTTCATTTTCATCAGCCAACACACAATGCCGACCAGAAATAAGGGCGTTCGGTATGATAAGATCGCACCCTAAATAGAAAAGTCTTATGATTAAATAAAAAAGAAACTGGAAAATATTCTTTATCAGTCATACATATACGTGTTACATCCCAAGTGTGACGTGAATATACATGTGTTACATTTAATTAATACAATTGGAAAAAGTAAAAAACTGTGCATTGCCGCAAAATTTAAAATTGATTTAACCGAAATCGTTTAATTTGAAAACGCGCCTGAAAATAGCACCGGGTTCGGATTAAACCATGCGAAAGCTGTGATGTCACAAGTTAAATTGAGCTTCTTAACCGTCACGCAACATATTTTGAGACCACATTAACGTACGTAACAAATGTTGTTCTTGATATTGAATAGTTATATGAGGGAGCTGGTTATTTAAATAACCAGCTCTGATATTTCTTGGTACCGGTTGACCCCTAATCCCCAGTGGTAACACATTTTCCAGTTCGTTTAAGGATTCTCTACAAATAGACTGTTTAAAAACAGATCCGAAACTTTTACATCAAGTGTGAGTCCGTGTCAATGATGTGGACCAGACCGAAATTTCCCAACTTAGCGATGCACAGAACTATGGGATTCCGACAGTTCCGCCCCCCGTACATGGCCAAGCCGGACCGCTTCAAACTGGTCCAATCCGCTTTGAGACGTATGGCTGACATGATAAACAATGTTGTTTAAAATTTACTGCAAAGGTTTAGCAACTGTACTAATTCAGCGTTAGTAGTTCAGCAATAATTAACAACAGCAATAACTAAATTTAGGTCCGAACAAACGGTCCAAAATTTCATAGTGGCGCAAAGCCAGTCCGTTCCGGATTGCAAGAAGCGGAAATTCCAATCCAGCGTTGTTCTGCGGACCGCCCGGGTTTTAAGGTTTGGTCCATATCATCACTTATACCAATAGATTACAGTGTTTTAATTGTACTGTTTTTGCAAATACTCTTTGATTTGCTTTGATGCCACATAGTGTTCCTAGATACATTAGAGTTGCACCTGACCGAAATTTTCACAGAGGCCGGTGCCAGTACCAATCGGAGCCAAGTTAGTAGGAATGTGCTGTTTCGGTCAAAAAAACGAGACCCAACCTACCGAGACCGAAACTTTTGGTCTCGGTCTCAGTCAATTTTTAACCGTTACCGAAAATAATAATATTTTTAACACAAAACTTTGAACATTTTATCTGCTCAGAATTGCCATTTCATTCATACAATTAAACCAATAAATTGCCGCCGAAATTTATTTTCTTTCACTAAAATATTACCAATCAGGGTGCAACCAGAATTCCGGTTTTGGCAATCGGCGAAAAGAAACCGTCAAAGAAAGATTGCGCTTCCGTGGATAATAAAAATCTAAAATAACAGCAGATAAAGTGAACACCTATCTCTTCCTGAAGGGTATTTCACCAATAATATTGCAAAAAAGAAAATTAAGATGAATTTTTCGGTGGTATGTATTTTTCATTTTCCGGATCCGTTCCCGGTAATTTTTTCAAATTCCGGTTCCGGTTAATTGTAATTCCGGTTGCACCCTGACTCCAATTATATCAGACGTTGCACACATGAAAATGAACTTAAGCGGAGTATACGCGACGGTCATTGCCAATATTAATGAAAACATTATTTGGTAATCAACTCTGTAAAAAGCTCATCCACTTTGCTTGTGCTGTGCAATTCTATTTGCTTGTTTTCTTCCCCACATCCATGCCTAAGCTGAGTGTAAACCAAAGCCTAAGCCATCCATTTCATAGTGTAATAAAGTAATCACTTAGGGGGAACCTGAGCCACCTATTAAAACAGCCAGTGTGGAAGGAAGTTAGCAAGTACCCACATTTAAGTTGTTCACGTATATACATAGTCCAAAATACGAGCAAAGCAATGCCACGTCCTTAGTTAGCCCCATTAATGGTACTTGTTTATCGCTTTTTCACCTCTTAGGTCACGATTTGCAAACCACCGATACTCAGAAAAAGCGAGACCGAGACCAGCAAAACACTAAACGAAATTCGGTTCTTTTTAGAAATAAATTAATGATTTACCTATTCAAATGTGAATAATTTGCGAACAAAAATTCTTTAAAACATAAAGAGCACACAATACTGTAAAACAGATATATTAGCAATAGAGCATCTATATATACCGTAAAACTCGCCAAGAAAGAAAACAGTGTGGGTCTGAAAATTTTTAGTTCTGATTCTAGGAATATGACCGACACCGATTTCAATACCGATTCCGATTACATCAAGTGCCGTCTGGCATCCTGTTGCGTTATAAAGTTATAACTGTGACGTTTTCGTAAATTTAACAACATGTGAAATTTGGTGCCTCTTGTGATTTATATATTGCTTCAAACGAGAACAGAGCGAGATACGATTATTTTTCATACGAGTCAATAAAGAATTGTATATAAAACCAAAAATGGCGCGCGAGGCAACTATAATAAAAACTGGCTCCGGTTGGGCTCCGACCAATAACTTGCTGACCCCGGCTCCAGGGCCATCAGTAGGGGTTGTATGTATGCATGTTGGAAGGCTTCGTTTATTAGCTCGTGTAATTGGCTTGTGGTGGTAACTTCGTTGTTTTTACTTGGTCTTTGCGATGGTATTCGTGCTTTGTGCACAAGTAGTTTAAAGCGAGTTTAGTTTCCAGCGCATTCAGGTTAAGCTCTATACATGGACTCAGTTTTTGCTGAAATACTGAATTACAAAAAGCACTTAAACTCCATTTTTTCCAATTCCACCGCAAAATTCTTCTCTAGAATTCAGGTTAAATTGTTGAGCTAAATGCGGTAACTGATGTTGTAAAGTGTACACCTACGCATGCGTTTCGAGTAAACTTGTATCGCCGTGCCACGTACGTCAATTACGTAAGCCACAGAGAACACAGTGGTTAGCACGTCGAATTGAAGTTGGGATGGGGCCCACGGGGCCAGGGTGGCAACAAAGGTTCGGGTTCGGATTTGGCAAAAAATTTTGGTCCTGATTCGGAATTGGATTCGGTTGTGATAAAGCCGAATCCAAAAGCCGAATCCAACAGTGGTCCGCATTGTATCAAGTCAAAACTCTCAGAGCTGAGGTCGGGCACGAAATATATTAATGTTTACAAGTTATGCGGCTGGCATTGTGTTGATCTTGTGAAACAAATTATACATATATCTGAAATTTGCTACATGAAAGATTCGGATGGATTAATTTGCAACATGCAAGATTGATTCGGGTTCGGTTTCAGATTCGGCAAATTAACACTGGATTCGGATTCGGTTAAATTGTGAATTCGGTGCACACCCTGCACGGGGAATCTCTAGCAACTAAGCCAAGTACTTCTAGAGTTCGCAATTAGGTTTTTCTCGCAATTAGGTCTTTCGACAAACTGCGGTTCGTACTTCAACTAAGACTGATCGCTCAGCAGGAAACACGCTGGTTTGAAACGTTTATATATACAGAAGTTAAGTACAACGAGTATTTAAAATTTAAGATATAGCAACAAATTCATGCACATATGATTTGACAGTTTAAGATATAAAATTATTTTACATACTAAACCAATTCAATTTAAATTTAGGAAAAAGATCAGTAGCAGTTTCTAATGAAAACAATGCTCCTTTTGAAATACAAAATATCCGCTCGGTGGTGTCAGGCGTAATTGCCTTGATAAGAAAGGACTCAATTCCGCCTAAGCCTAGAAATACTGCTGCGTATAGGTTGCTATAAAATGATATCAATTGGTTTGCTCACGCGAGCCAGTCATTTAAGTATGCTACCAAAAATAGTCACCAAATACAAAAAACCGTATTCAATTCGAGAAAAAATCGACTGGGAAACACGATTCCAACGAGAAGAAAATCCGGGAATATCTGATCTAACGGGGAACAATTTGCGCTTGCCCTATCCTATCTACTCGAAACCGAGACAAAAAGACCACTTGTAAAAACAGAACTACATGCAGATTCGTTAGTTAGAACTTGATTGGGTCATTACGTAAAACCCTGACAATCCAGGCAATATTTAAAATTGAAGGTTAATTTTATAAATTAAGTGGAATATTATCCGGACCAAATTTAAGCCGCGCGCAGAATAAAGATCAAATTCAGAGCCCATGGCGCTCTGCAAAAACGGGAAAGCTTAGGGAGGGTAATTTAGAAAAAATGTTAAAAACCGAAATTTCAATGTTAAATACCACATACACTACTATACATCAAACAAATCATACTTACTTGCAGATCGACCTATCACAAAACTCTTTCCAGAAACCATGACTGTGGCACATGTAAAGCCTTTAATAAAGCTTAGCTTTGCCCAAATTTGTTTAGTTATTTCTGACATTACGTTGCTAATTAAAAATCAGTTACAAACAAAATTAGAATATGTATTAAATAATGACCACGTAGTAGTATGTATGTAATATACATATATTGGAAAATAACACGTTGTGAATTATATATCGTATAATGTATATATACACAAATGTGACAAACCTTTAACTTCAAGGCGGCACAGCCATGTAAATTTCTATAAAATTGGTTAAAAATGGTGGTTTTGGCATTTTCCCCCAAATTACCCTATTCCAGGAAGCCCTGGACCTCCTAAGCCTCTTTTCACTGGTTTCGGTTTTAGACAGCGCTTTTAACAATATGTCTTGTGAAACACTGATTTATATTGCACAAATCATCGTTTCGCGAAACGTCTTATGTTTTGTACTCTTGGGTTGAAAGGTGGATGTCCGTCCGTCCGAAAAGAATCTCAAGAACGGCTGAACCGATTTTGATAAATTTTTGTTTGAAAGCCAAATATTCTGGAGTGTTAACCTCTTATTGGAGGTTTAAAATTTTAAGCCGTTTATTAGCTACAGGCTAATTTGCATAATCAAGCCTAAATTAGGACTTTCTACATTATTTCACTAATTATTACAGTTAGAAGCAATCTAATTTCAGCATTAAAGGGTTTTTGGGTACGAGGAATAAGACTGTTTAAAAACATCCACAACCGATAATTGAGTAGTTAACTAATAGATAATTAGCATATTAGCATAGATTATACGCCTAAATTAGGACTTTTTACATTATTTCACTAATTATCCAGGTTAAAAGCAATATAATTTCAGCACTGAATGGTTTTTCGGTGCGAGGAATTTGAATAATTACAAACCTGCAAAGCCGATAACTGAATAGTTAGCTTATATTAGCTTAATTGACAAGACAAAACTAGGACTTTTTAAATTACTTCAATAATTATTAGGGTTTACTGAAGGTTTTGGGGCGCGAGGAATCTGAATAAATTGTTTACAAACGTCAGTAGTGTAAAAATGGGGGTTTTGTCCCCTCCTCCCTCCTCCGTAAAGTGGAGGAGGAAAAGGGGGTGTGCGCAGCCCCCTCCTTTGGAGGGGTAGAGGAAGGGACAGAAAGGGTTTGAAAGAGCAGGTGTTTGTAATGGTCAACGGGTGATAATCCCCAGCCCGGCATGTAGCCAGACTACCCCATCGCCGTAGGGGCCGCTCCTGTTGCGAACTTTATGTACTTGCTCAATCTAGAATTGCTTGAAAGGCATATTCCGAGTTGTTCTGTCAGCCTTATGTTATGCGCCTAATATTTATTTATATTTTGTTTAAAATTGTACTAATATAGTTGTGTTGCTTTGCATGACATAGAGTCTAGGTGTATATTACTATAAAACTAAGGCAGTGATATACATTGTAAAAACTATGGTTTGGCTAAGTCTGCTGCCCGATTTAATGGTAACGTATAATTAATTGTTGCATTTTTATATTGTATAGCATTTAATGCATGTATTATCTGCATTTTGTATAACATACATCACATATTTAATGTAGCGAACTAGTGGCGTAGAAAATAGTTGTTTGTTTGATGTAAACTTTGCGGCGCGACTTTTAAAGTTGGGACGCTGTCGGAAACCTGTACGGAAAATATTAGACTGTATGTTTCGTTATTGTATTGTAGCCGGTTGTGTTGTAAAAAATAACGGAATATATATGTTGATGGTGTTTATTGCATTGCGGTGTTGAAGTTGAAGCATGTGTTGTATATATGTGTTTATTTGGAATTTATAAGGTAATGCAAAACGTGTAATTAAACTTTTAAATCTATGAGTTAGAATAAGCTTATATCTAAGCCTAAGTCTAAGCAAAAAGTTTGCGCGCCTGGTAACTTCGCCACACGCAGGCAGCCCCTGGTGATGTGGGAGATGATCGACATCGTCAGTTACCAGGCGGGGTGACAGATCCCTTCGCGGCCGGCCGTTTGCGTTAGGCTCACACACGAGTGTCCCCTTCCTGGGCATTTTGCTCGTTGGCCAAACCACTGTCATTTTATAGCCTGCCCTGCCGTGTCGTGTTAGGGGCGATACGTTCGATTCACTTAACCCACGGTAAAGATGCTTGATGTCACTGGCACCAAAACAAGCAACCGTAAGAATTGCTAAATTTTCAAAACAAGGTTTAACAATGTTTAGATTAGGTAAGATAAAACCTTTGTACAATCGTTTGTTTACATTTGAATTTTGTTTACATACCGTGTGTTTCAGAAGTAACTACCCAATGTTTGATGCTAACTATCGGTTGACTGGGCAGAGGCATCTCGCTTGTTTTTGTATAATTATACACAAGTATTAAAAGTTTACTTACATTACGACGAGAGATCTCAGAACAGCTCCATCTGTGCACCACCAAGCTGAATGCATTGCTCTAGTCAGGTATGGTACAGATCGGCAAACTTTGGCGCATAAGTCAATGGAATTTTACAAAACGCTGATTTTATTCTGTCCATCAATTCTTGAGGGTCTTCGCCCTACTTCCATAAACATCTTCTTTCAGAACACCCCAAACAAAGAAGTCAGGCGGAGTTAAGTTCTGGTGACCTAGCTGGCCACTCGATGGCACCTCTGCGGCCGATCCATCGATTCGGGAACCTTCTGTCCAGCCAAGCGCGGACTTCGGTAGCGTAGTGAGCTGGGGCTCCGTCATGCATGAAAACAAGGTCCTTGGTTGCGATTTGCGGGTGGACATTCACAGATAAAAGACCCAAATAGCTGGTTTTATTGACATTTACGTCAAAAAAGAATGGACCAACGATGCCTTGTGAACAAATTCCGGCCCAGACACAGACTCCAGGGGCGTTGACCTCTTTGTTAATCGTGACATGTGGATTGTCTTCAGACCAATAAACACAATTATGGCGATTAACATGACCATTGAGCTTGAAAACCGCCACGTCGGTCCACAAAATGCGATCAAGGTCCAACGCACTGCTTTCCACCATGTCCATAAATGTCTGACAAAACTGGACTCTGCGATCGAAATCATCATCAGAGAGTCCATGGATAAGACGGGGCCGAAAGGGTTTCAAGTTAAGCTCCGTGTAAAGGCGCCAAATGGAAGTATGAGGAATACCCAGCTGGAGGGAAGCCCTTCGAGTTGACTTCTGGGGCTCCTGGATACTGCAGCGCTTAACACAGCTTTCTAGTCCACACTTATGGCACTTTGGACGACCCGGCCTCAGCCGTTTCGCTACACTACCAGTGTCCTCGAATCGGGAAATAATATCATCCATCGTCTTGCGAGTAGGAGGTATTGAGTCAAAATGATTTTTCCACTGGCGTGAGACTTCGGCATAATTTCCGTATTTATCTTTCGTTATTATAACGTATACGTACACACATTTTTGATTTGGCTTATATATAATTTAAATATGCATCCAACCTGAGTAAAACATGTATCTGTTATTTCTATTTTTTGCTGTTTAACTCAAATAACTAATTTCATTTTTAAATCATAATAGGTTAAGAGTTGATGGTGCAACAGTTATTAGTTTTATACAGCTTACAACTTATATGTAAAACTGTAATTGTGAGGTAACCAAGATTCGTTTTGGCAAGTTGGATACATATTTAAATTGGAACTTTAAAGCAATGGTCCACGGGGGATAATCCCCAGCCCAGCATATAGCCAGGGTAGCTATGCAAGCAGCCGCTGGCTGTGTAGTAGAAATATACTTTTACAACCTAAGTAGGAAAAGTATACTCCAACTCGGGTCAAAATTTTCAGAACAAGTTGTTGATTGTTGTTGTTGTGTTGTTGTTGTTGCTGCTGCTGTTGTTGTCGCTGCTGCTGCTGCTGCATATGTTGTTTTCTCAACAGCTCCAGCATGGCCACCGCAAACCTGCAAAATATTTTCATTGGTCAGAAAAATTTTCTCACAAAAGAAAACTAAAAAATGATCATGATTTGATCGCTTAACAGAACAACTTATTACAGTGTATTTATAAGTAGGTATTTATATTAACCTTAAAAGTTCTTCGTTGTGCTATGCTAAAGGTTAACAAATTAGCTTAATCAGGTCATTACATCACTGGCAATAAAAATCCTCATTATTAATTAAATACTATAAATTTCTAGTCCATGAAAATACAAGCAGTACGCACCTATCCTCCTGCTCGAACTCTTGCCTACGCTTCAACGCAGACCTTTTGCGTTGAGCTATTTCATCTGGAGTTTCACTCCCCAGCTTGTGTATTTGGCAAGTTTTCGTTTTAGCCCCCAACGATTAAAGTTTGTTGGTAAATTATTCATTTTGATATTAGTCTGAAAAATTAACAACATATACAGCTTTGAAATTACCCAACTAATATCACATAAAAGTTCCTTATTTAACATTTTCACCAAGAACACACTTCATTAATTTGTAGTAGTTTTTGGGGTGTGAGCAAGGGCATTACAAAGTACAAAAACGTAAATTTTTGGTAAAATAGAGTGGTGTAAAGAATGAAAGAAAAAACAGAATCCTGTCACAAATTCAGCAGTCCATAAAACGTCTGCGCTGCTCAGCTTAAAATTGAAGAAATTAGCAACAAAAATAATACAAACGTACAAAAATTTCGAACTTTAGAACTTATTAAAAAACCAAAGCTAATTAATAACGTGCTCTACACGTACATTATTTTGGTTATGCTGTTGAATACGGATCGTATTTTCTTCAATCAAGCTACCTACCTATATCAAAGCCATGAAAAACACACTCCAACAATTTTTTGTGGGTTAAGTCAGAAGTAAACGTACTCTGAAGGTGTAAACAAATTCAAACACAGTTAAATTCGGTTCGTATTCACGTTAACGAAGCTACCTGAATAACCAACGTTATGAAAAACACACCATCACATATTTGTGGGTCAGGTCAGAAATATTCAAATCGCAAAAGTAAGACTTACTTCACAACCTTAAAACCCTATAAGTATAAAGTAAAATTGTTCCACAAATATAAAAAAACTAACCAAACCTACCAAACTTTTAAGAGTTAATCTGAACGTTAAAATTGTGCAAGCTAACAATTGTAATGTAACTAACCTAAGCTATAGAAATTTGGAAAGTTGATCTAAACGTTAAAATTTTACAAGGTTAAATTTGAATAACAAAATGTGGTTGAAAACAAGCTATAAAAATTGAAAAATTAACATAAACATGAAATTTTAGCATTTTAAAATTTAAAGGCATGTGGTTGTTGTTGCAAAAAAATCTTGCAACAACAAGGTGTAAGCTTATAGCGTAGTTGCTTTGGCGTTGGTAATTAATAACAAAATTTATACAAATAGCAGAAAGTAAATGTTGATCTAAACAGGACTACCTATAAATTAGTTAAAAAACCAATGAAAGCTGTTTAAACTAATGTTTTGACGGACATATTTTTATAGCATTAAACTTTTGTTAAACAGTTCTAAATGTCCAATTTCTTTAAGTTTTGCTTACTTTTGTCAAGTTTTTCTCATTATTTCACCGAGTTCTCTAAAATCTTTATGATTTTTTCTTTAGTTTTAACCAAGATATACATTACAGTGTTGTCAGCTAAAATCGCTTTACTCAAGTGGGATATCTCTATTTATTTCTTAAGTTATAAACGTTTGTAGTTCAAGAACTTAAGTCATTTTTAAGCAAAATCATGGTGCTTACAAGCTTTTCTTTCAATTTTGGTGCACAACGCCACGCCACATTTTGCCTACTTAAACCTTACAAGTGTGCAAGCACGCTGTGTCGCGCAACATTTTGCCTAGGTCCATGTACAAAGCAAAACTATTTAAGAGCATGCAAAACAAAAAAAATCAGTCAATTGAAAAAATGAGAGTCCAAATCAGCAAGCATTTGACAAGGACTCACGTCGGCGTTCGAGTTGAGCGAGAAAAAAGCCGTCTATATATAGCGGCTGGAAAGATAGGCTAGAACGAATCTGCAAATGTTGGCACATGGAGCGGCCAACCCAAAAAGGTGGAATCATTCGTTATTGTGAGTTCCAGCATACCGTGGGTGAACGAGGAGGTGGCACGCAAGGCCGCATCTTAGGTGTGGTACTTCGTGGCAACGTAGCCTCACGGCAATGGTTTTCAGTAATTGGTTCGAAGTCGAGCGCCGACACTAAGTGGTGGTGAACACAGCTTATCCCAACAGCCCTTTCAAGGGCTACTCTATTTTATGAAAAGATCCACCGCGTGGATTTTCTATTTTTCGAACTGCATGAAAACCAAGCGTGGAAGAGTGAAACGATCTATCTAAAACGTGTGGTTTTCCAAGTATATAGATAATTTTTGTTTGGTGGTACATGCTTAGAAGCAATCTGTGAAAGAAATTAAATAAAAATAATATATTGTAGCATAAAGCAAATGCTATAATGCATGTTTTGATCTTAGAAGAAGCAACCTATCTCTGCAAGCACAATTTAAACAGTGTCAGGCTAAACTATGTATGCGGGTTTAAAACAATCAAAATTAGCTAACTTTTCACGCTTAATAAATATTTTCGGGTATACCAAGATTTATCATGCAGCTAGCAGCTGTGAAACCTATATAAATTTATTTAAATTTTCGTTACCGGACATGGATAGATTTATTATTTATGAATGCTAATCGTTACCCATGTAATGTTGCTTTACCGTGTAAACAAGGTAATAATTTAATAACCTTTTACCATGCATTACAAGCCTTAAACTAGGTTTAACTGCAACTGGCTTTTAGCCAGATGCAGGATACCAAATATTTTCGGTAGACTTAAGTAAAGACCACAGCAATGACTGTGATTATTTAAGCGGACCAATTGACGGTGAAGTTAAACTTTCAATTGACTTATCAAAAGAATTAGCGAAACCGATAGTAATATTTCCAATGGGTGAATTTAAGGGGAGCTTAAAATTAACGCAAACCGTGAAGTGTTTTGGACTAAAAGTACTTAAAAAGAATAAATAAAAAACCATAGTAACAATGGATAATAAGCGTTTATATATTTGTATATGCGCATATTTAGTGCTGTTATTATTGAAATGATATTGTTATTGGTAAATGTAAACTGTGGTAGTGAAAGTGAAGAAACCAAGAAACAAGATTTATGTTATGATGATTGGCGAATTGGTTCATTGGAAAAGTAGAATGCTGCTGATGGCTTTACAATTAGATGGTTAAATAAAAATAGCAGCAATTTGCATTTTACAATGCTCCTGATGCCACCTAAAAATGTTAACTGGATCGCACAGATGGTTTATTTGTTTGATATTTTGACTATTTGTTTGTTAATTTACCCATAAACTTTAAACACGGAACCTTTTTGATAAATGCAGTTGGCATTTATAGGGGGTGTGTTTAATAACGGTTGCCATAATGGAGCTTTGTTTTTGTCAAACCTGGCAACATTTGATTTAGTAAGAGTACTACATCGGAGATTTATAGATGTTAATATAATGAAAGCTAGCTGAGTCAATTTCAAAAAGAAGTAAAACGACAATATTTGACAATTATATGTTTTTATTTGTTTGTTTTATTGTATTTGTTATATAATAAAAGAAAAAAGCAATATGGACAAAAACCTGCGGCTGATTGCACAGCTACCAATTACCAGTAGCGGCCCCTACGGCGATGGGGTAGTCTGGCTACACGCCGAGCTGGCGATTATCCCCCGTTTACCATTGCAAGCACCTGCTCTTTCAAACCTTTCTGTCCCCTCCTCACCCCCTCCGAAGGGGGGGACTGCGCACATCCCCCTCCTTCTCCTTCTCCTCCGCTTTACAAAGGAGGGAGGAGGAGGAGGGGGCAAAACCCCCATTTTTACACTACTAACGTCTAAAACCGATAAATGAGTAGTTAGCTAATAGATCATTTGCATATTAGCTTAATTGACAAGACAAAATTAGGACTTTTTAAATTTTTTCAATAATTGTTAGGATTTACTGAAGGTTTTTGGGTCCGAGGAATCTAAATAAATCGTTTACACACTTGTATAACCGATAATTGAGTAGTTAGCTAATAGACAATTTGCATATAAGCATAATCGATAAACCTAAATTAGGCGTTTTGCAATATTTCACTAATTATTAGGGTTACAAGCAATCTAATTTCAGCAATAATGGGTTTTTGGATGCGAGGAATCTGAATAAATTGTCTACAAACCTTCAAAACCGATTATCGAACAGTTGGCTAATAGCTAATTTGCTTAATTGATAAGCCTTAATAACGGCTTTTTAAATTATTTCTTAAATTATTAGGGTTACTGAAGGCTTTTTAGTGCAAGGAATGTGAATAAATTATTTACAAACCTCCAGAACCAATAAATCAACAGTTAGCTAATAACTAATTCGCATATTAGCTTAACTGCTTACGTATGTTCGAGCTTCGCTCAATACATGTAGTCCCATTACGACTGTTATATATTAAACACAAAAATTAGCGCAAAATTTAATTTTTAGCAAAACACACTGAGAAACACAGTAGACAGCGCTTTCAGTGTCAAAACTACATTTTCAGCCTTTTTCCAACGAAAATGGATGGTCAATCGCCATTATATTTAAGCTCTATTAATAGTAAACGCTTCTTTATCGTTTATCAAAGTGATATTTTAGCGTTAATTGGAACTTTTAAATTTTTTGGCACGATTCGTTAAATGTTTTAAAACTGAAATACATCTATAAATACAACTATCTGTGTTTTGACACACAATGGATATAACAATATTACTGAAAACAGCAAAAAATTTATAGTCAAAAATGACAAAAATCAACAAATACAACTGACGTTCGTTTATTGTGAACGTTGAGCAGAAAAAAACGGGCTGGCTTCTCCACAGCGGGGGGGCCCAGCAGTTTTCGAAATTTTCATTTTCCCCCGGCGAAAATTTTGCCGCCCCCAGGAAAGGCCCCCCGGCGCAAAATGTGATTTTATATTACGCTGAGTACTCATAATTTTTAATAGCGTTACAAATACCCGTAGTAACTAATACAATTCAATAATGAACTGAAAAAGCACAATTACATAAAGACCGTTTCAGGGCATACAGCATTCGAAAGTACCTTGCAGCAGCAAGTTCAACCCGCCTGAGCCTTATGATAAATTGAAGCTGTGACTAATATATAATATATGTTAATCACAGTTTCAATTATAGATTATCTATATTTTATATAATTGTGCTTCTTTCAACTTCTGGTAAAGTTGTCAGTAATATTAGTTAAAATTATTGTTATTAGCGTTTGCGGGGAATTTTTGTCATGTTGAGCGATGAGTAATCTTCAGTTGAGTTGGAAACACGATCTAGAATAAAAAATGGTCCAAAAAGTCGGCAAACAAAATATCGAGCCCCCCCCCCACCACCACACAGCCCGGGCGGGCCCCCCCAAACCCCCCCCCCCAAGAACCTCCCCCCCCCCACAGGACCCCCCCGGCCCCCCCGACCCCCCGCCGGAAATTTTCAAGCGTGGAGAAAAAAGCCGGGAACTCATCTCCCCTTCTCTAAAACCATCCGAAACTCAAAAAATCAAGACCGAGACCGACCGGACGAATTCCGGGACTTACTGAGACCGAGACCTCACATACCTGATGTGTGATAGCTTTGGGTATCTCCAAATCCAGTTGCCACTTTGAACAGCTACAAAACAGACGTAATATTTTTACTACCTTCATCTGATCTTTTCTTTAACTAAGTTAGTGGACACTGTACTTCGGTGTCCGGATTTTGATTGGTTGGTGTTGTAATTCTTTATTAGTTTAGACTTCGGCTAAACATCTTCCGGTTTCCGGGTTGCGTTACACTTTAACGTCTAGTATGTTGCATGATTGCAACATACCATTTGAAACGTTGTGTCTTGGAGTAAATGTAACCGGATCGGTACTTGAATAGTTCGCAAATAGCTAGTTTACATATTACGTAGCTTAATTAGTTAAGCCTAATTGGGACTTTAAATTATTTCACTGATTATTAGGGTTACAAGCAATCAAATTCAGTACTAATGGGTTTTTGGGTGTGAGAAATCTGAACGAATTGTTTATAAACCTCCAAAACCGATAATTGTTAATAGTTAGCCAATAGTAAATTTGCATATTAGCTTAATTAGTTAAGCCTAAATTAGGACTTTTTAACTTATTTCACAAGTATATCCGAGCTGCGCTCAATACATGTACTTCCACTACGAATGGTAATTTTACCAGTCGTAGTGGGACTACATTTATTGAGCGAAGCTCGAACGCACGTAAGGAATTAAGGTAATATGCAAATTAGTTGTTAGCTAACTATTCATTTATCGGTTTTGGAGGTTTGTAAGCAATTTTCTCAGATTCTTCGCACCCAAAAACCCTTCGGCCACTCTAATAATTTTTGGAATAATTTAAAAAGTCGTAATTTTGTTTTGTCAATTAAGCTAATATGCAAATTAGTTATTAGCTAACTATTCAATTATCGGTATTGGAGGTTTGTAAACCATTTATTCACATTCTTCGCACCCAAAAACTTCAGTAAACCTTAAAAATTATTGAAATAATTTAAAAAGTCCTAGTTTTGTCTTGTCAATTAAGCTAATATGCAAATTAGCTATTAGCTAACAATCAATTATCGGTTTTGGATGTTTGTAAACTATTTATTCAAATTTCTCGCACCAAAAAACCCTTTAGTGCTGAAATTATATTGCTTTTAACCTTAATAATTAGTGAAATCTTGTAAAAAGTCCTAATTTAGGCTTACAAACTATGCTAATATGCAAATTATCTATTAGCTAACTGCTCAATTATCGGTTTTGGAGGTTTGTATGTAATAATTAGTTAAATATTGTGGAAAGTCCTAATTTAGGCTTAATTAATTATGCAAATTAGCCTGTAGCTAATAAACGGCTTAAAATTTTAAAACCCCAATGCGACGTTAACACCCCAGGATCAGGGTGCAACCGGAATTCCGGTTCCGGTTCTGGCATTTTTTCACCTTCCGGTTCCGGTAAATTTTTACCGGATTTAAAACTTCCGGTATTATAATTTGGCCGTTTTTTCAACTTTGCTAATTTTTAAGAATCTCTTTTGAAAGCCACTTGTACTCCGAATATAAGCCATTGATGGTGGATTTCACTTCGGTCGACGACGAAAATCTAAAATACAACAAATAAAATAAATAGCTATGTTCGACTAAGGTCATTTCAAAAATAATAGAGCGAAAAATAAGAATAAAATGAAATTTTTGGTGAAATGCATTTTTCACTTTCCGGTTCCGTTTCCGGTAAAATTTTCAAATTCCGGTTCCGGTAAATTGTAATTCCGGTTGCACCCTGCCCAGGATAATTGGCTTTCAAACAAAAAAAAGTTTATCAAAATCGGTTCAGCCGTTCCTGAGATTCTTTTCGGACGGACAGACGGACAGATGGACGGACGGACATCCACCTTTCGAACCCCAAGTACAAAACATAAAACGCTTCGCGAAACTCCGAGCTTCGCTCAATAAGAAAAGTTCATTTCAAATAATTTTTTCAAACACAAACGCAAGAGAGATAGCCGTTTTCCTGACCAGACACGCTGATATGCGCCCAGAAATTAAACTGATAGCATTCCAACACTCACGGAAAATACCGATTATTACGGGTGCTGATGCCGATCAATCGACACATACCAACCTAATACCTTGCAAATCCGACAGCAACTATAACTACGTAATACTGGTGAGAAGATCGTGGAACACACGACATTGTTCTTCGTTATGCCTTTGTGCTTACATGTAACGTAGGGTACAACCAGGTCATGTTGTTAATTTACATTGGGAGAAATACCTGCGTCATGTAATTCCAGTCCCGAAATATGATAATTGTACCTGACACCAAATATTACTGAAGAACTAAATATGGTATATAGATGTTAATCTCTGAAATGGTCGGGACAAGCCCTTTCCTCGAAATATTGCAGATATACTTGGTTTCTGTCCTTAATTTTTCCACAACATATGGCCACGACGGGAACCGAACCTTGGACCTTTCGCTCGCGAGTCAAGCGCGCTACACATTACACCACGCGGCCGATATTACATTTTTCTCTAACACTATATGTGCGCGTGTATGTATGTGTCTTACATAGGGATGCCCGGCATCGTTAATAATCAGCAGTTTTCGTGACTGTCGGCATCGGCATCGGCACTGCAAAAAATTGCCGATTCTTTGCCGATACTTTTTGCAGATATAACTAGGAATGTGCCGATTAATTGGCATCGGCATCGGTAATAATCGGCAGTTTTCGTGAGTATCGGCATCGGCACTGCGAAAAAATTGCCGATTCTTTGCCGATACTTTTTGCACATAACAGTCAGTTTGAATTCTATCAATTTCATTTCAATGCGCATATCAGTGTGTCCGGTCAGGAAAACTGATATCTTTCTTGCGTTTGTGTTTGAAAAAATTAATTGAATGAACCGTTCGTCTAAAATTATAATAGTTTATGATGGTTAGAATTTAAGTCTTCATATACGTAATCATGTAATGTAGAACAGGGACGGTAGTCTCGGTCTCGGTCTCGGTCTCGGCAAGCCTCGGGATTTGGCAGGTCTCGGTCTCGGTCTCGGTTTTTTGAGTCTCGGTGGTTTGGAACCGAGACCGGAAGTCGAGAATTCAGCAAATGCTGGTGAACCTATACAAAGTCGAAGTTAATCACAGTTATATACAGCGACTTGAGAAACAGAATGACGCCTCCACGATTGTCAAAAATCCTTTTTTGAAAGGAAATCCAAAATAGTTTGACTCGGTTGTTTCACCACATAAATAACAGTTTTTTATTGTTATGCACAGTGTTCTAACAACAGGAACAATATTAGCCAATAACAGCAACAGCAAAAGCATTTGAACTTTTCATCGGAAGAAAAGGAACGTAAACCGGCATTTATGAAAATTCACAACCGAAGTACTGAAGGTAAAATGTAGCCACAAACGAATTCTAGTGGAACCCTGGTGCATACTTCAATTTCAGTATGGCTGTATTGATGAATATGTGATGTCTGCAGAATAAAATTTCGCTGTGAATCTGTGAATTTTCATGGTTACGCAATATTTACGAGTAGATAAATATTAAGAAAATCACAAAAAACTTTGAAAACCGCAAAAAACCCTTCAAAAAGAATTAAACTAATTTAGGTACTTTGAAAATTCAAATTTTTTTCGGTAATGATCAAAATTTGACCGAGACCGACACTTTTCTTGACCGGTCTCGGTTGTCAGGTCTCGGTCTCGGTCTCGGTGTTTTACCGAGACCGCCCATCCCTGATGTAGAATCCTATCTGTTTATTAAGCATGGTGTACTAAAGTTGGAATTGGCATCGGTTCGGCATGTGTTCGGCATCGGCAAAACTTCAAAATAAGTATCGGCATCGGTATCCGATTCCGATTCCGGTTGAACAATCAATCGGAATCGGAATTTTTAAATTTCAATTTTAATTCTATTTGTTGTGATATGTTGCATAAGAAGTCTGTATCATTTAACATTTAAATAGCTTTCGATGAGTGAACATTTCAATAATAGATTGTAGTTTAGGTTTACAGAAACAAAAATCATCGCCAAATTGTTCATGTGACGTTTTTGAAAAATGTAGCCAGCCAACAGACAGCCTAAATCAATATTGTTTTCGTTAACACAAATTATCCGTAGTCACAAAATTTCTAGTTCCGATTCCGATTCCTATTAAAATTTCGGTGTACATTTGCTGTTCCTATTCCGATATAAACCAGTTCCAGAGCTCGGAATTGTAATTTTGAAATTTTAATTTTAATCTTACTTGTTGTGATACGTTGTATAAAAATTCTGTATTATTTATCTATTAAATGGCTGTCGATGAGTTCACTTAACAATAATTGATTGTAGACTAGCTTGTACTGAACCGAAAATTATCGCCAACTTGTTGATGCAACCTTTTTGAAAATTGTTGACTGCTAACAGACACCCTAAAGAGATTTGTCCATACAAATTATCCGTACAGTCACAAAATTTCTAGTTCTGATTGCGATTACGATTACAATTCCGGTATGAATTTGCTATTCCGATTCCGGCATAATTCAGTGCCGCTTTGTACCCTGGTTAGGATTAGGGATGTGCCGATACCAAAATTGTTGCCGATGCCGATTCTTATTTTGAAATTTTGTCGATGCCGATGCCGATTCCAAATTTAGTAGATACACCATGCATAATGAATTATATTGAAATTTTGTCGATGCCGATTCCGAATTTAGTTGATACAACACGCATAATGAACAAATAGGATACTGCATTACAGGGTGGCACCGAATCCCCGATTTGACCGAATCCGAATCCGAATCCAGTGCTAATTTGCCGAATCCGAAACCGAATCCTGCATGTTGCAAATTTCAGATATATCTATAATTTGTTGCAGGAACGGTTAATTTCAATTTTTTTCAAACACAAACGCGAGAGATAACAATTTTCGTGAGCAGACACACTGGTATGCGCCTTCCCCCCGGAAATGAAATTGATGCGCTCAGAAATGAAATTAACAGCATTCCAACTGATTGTTATGTGCAAAAAGTATCGGCAAAGAATCTGCAATCTTTTTGTAGTGCCGATGCCGATACTCACAAAAAGTGCCGATTATTACCAATGCCGATGCAGATTAACCGGAACCTCCCAAATTAGAAGGTCTGTTGGCAAGCAACAATCTTGAAAAACGTCGCATAAACAAATTGGCAATTATTTTTTGGTTCTGTAAAGCTAAACTAGAATCAATTATTGATACGTTAAGTCGTCAAAAACAATTTTATAGGTACGCAAATGATGCATAATTTTTATGCAACGGTCATAAGTAGGCGTAAAATTAAAATGTCACGGAATTCTGGTTGCATCCTACTATCCAGTCTTCAAAAACAAACTGAACACAACTTATTTCCCTCGAAAGCTTGTTTTCAACTAGCTAGCTATTTCTTCATTTATGTTACTATTGTTCGTTTAACACCCTAAAAAAATACCGGGCTACACAATCGTTTCCTTTCGCACCGGGCCCGCGGCACAAGTGTCTCAAAGAGGTCAGGCAGGACGCCCAAAACGTAAACGTGTCACCGATACCTTTAAAAGGTGATGTACAGGGTGTGGAAAAGGTTGTTTGTTATTTTACGAGGCTTGGAATGGATATTAATTTTACCACATGGTGCACGCAAAATATTGTGGATTCTGCATAAATATAAGGCTTTTATTCCGAACAGGCGTCTACTCTAGTAAATATGTAAAAGTTGATTTGTTAAAGTTTGCTGCAAATGTTACGCTGAGGACAACAAACAGGCGGCTTTAATGTGTTGGGCGCTAGGCGTATGCTATTCTTAGGACTTCGAGCACGGGTTAGGCTTAGACTTAGGCTACGACTTCGACTTAGTCTATGGCTTAGGTTATAGGCCTAGATTTTGGCTTTGGCTTAGGTTCAGGCTTCAAAGCTTTGGCTTAGACCTAGAGCGTAGGCTAAGGCTTTAGGCGTAGGCTTACGTTTAGGTTTAGGTTTAGGATTACGGCTTAGGTTTAAGTTAAGCCCCGTTATCCCACTGTCTCGGCTGTCCCAGTGTCCCGGCCGTTCCATTGTCCCGGCTCTTCCACTGTCCCAGTGTCCCGTCGTCCTGATGTTCCAGCTGTCCCCGCTGCTTCAGCTGTTTCCCAGCGGTTCCATAGCTGTCCCCGCTGTCTCCGGTGTCCCCGTTGTCCCAGTTGCCCCCGCTGTAAATCTGTCCCGGCTGCCCCGTTGTCCCAGCTGTCCCGTTGTACCGCCTGTCTGATTATTTCGGTTGTACCGCTGTCCGCTGCACTCCTGCTTGCCGTTGTTACGGGACAGCGGGACGGCCCTCAGCGTAAACATGGGCCGTAGTTTCTATACTTGGCAGCCCTATACCGCCTAAATCTAAGCTAAGATAGAGAATCTCTATTTTAATTTTAGAAGATCGTGATGGGAACCATAAATATCTTAAAATAGCATTTTGAGTTTTCGATATCGATCTACATCATTGCGATATGCAATTAAAACATAGATAGGCACAAATAGTACGTAGATATAGAGTTTACTCTACCATAACGACAGACCCCGCGGTGGGGACTTGCTACTTAACTTTTTGATAGTACCTTCGGATTTTTGCAATTTTCCGGTAGATCAAGCCCAAGCTTACTTAGCCACATACCATATAACTTAATTTTTTAAGCAATATAACGACCTGAATTTTTCGGAACATTTCTTTTAAAACTTCCTAGGGCTAATATATATTTGTGTTTCTTTATTTGTAATTCAACTATCAGATACAAGTCCGTGCATTTCAAAAATTTCGAAGGCTATTCATTTATTCCCAACCCGAAATCAATTCACTAGTGTCATCAGCATATTTCGTGTGTTTTGTCTGAATTCCATACAATGCAGCACCCTTCATTGAGGAACAATTTCGTATGTAATTGGCTAATACTTCAGATGTTATCACATATATTAAAGGTGACAACGGACAACCGTAATTCCTCTCAAAAAGAAACGGTTTAGATAGAAAACCATTTCCTTTCACCATAGATTTTGCTATTCCACGTTTGTAAAAATACTTTCTTAGAAGTTGAAATTTTTTCCCAAAATTCATTTATACTTAAGTTTGAATTTTGAAGGCCACTCAACCATATCAAATGCGGCTATCTGGCTTAGAAACAAAATAAGACAAGTATTTTATTTGTATCTTCGGTGCAATCTAACAAACTTTTATCATGAAAAATGCTATCTAGTTTAACTCTGCCAATCGGCAGCCCGACACATCCTCTAAAATATTTTTACAACAGTTCAGTATTTACACAAATTCCCAACTGTGCCAGTTGGCAGTAGTATGTTGTTGTAATTTATGACTAACATAACATAACTAGTTGATTTTATGCCGAGCGATACGTCTGCGAATGTTTGCTTAAATTCGGCACTGGGGGGCATCCAATTTTGACTCTGTCTGCAGAATGCCTAAGTAGAATCAGGTAACAGCAAAATTTGTAGGAATAGTATAAACTTTGTAGAACATTTTATGAGTTGGAATCTGTTCGTGTGGAACTTCAGTTTTTTCCTATTGCGCTGTGAAATATGGTTGCCAATTGGCAGACTTGGGACAACGAGGCAAAATACGAACAACTGCAGTCAGTTTTATCTATGTATAGAGACAGTTTGTTTGCAGTCAAATTAATACTGACTCATTAAATTAAATATGTAGACATGAACGTAGAAGTTGACTCCCGACGTAATGTTGTCTTTTTACCCAGTGGTTTGGATTCTGAAGCAGATAGCGACTCGGACGATGAGTATGATTCGGCTCAAAATTTAGAAACGGAAGCGTCTGAATCTGATTAGCAGTGATGAAATCGAAGATTCTGAAACCGGTGATCAGAGCGACTGCCGTCAATCCTGTAGCTCAGGTGATTCTTACATCAGTAGGTGGCGCAGTATGCATTTTAATCCAGCTATTCCGCCTTTCAATCAAACGTTTTCTTTGCCCGAGGTGAATTTAACTCCTCGAAATTATTTCGAAAAATTTGTGCCAGAGGATGTTTTTGAAATGCTTGCCTTCGAAACTAATCGGTATTCGGTCCAAAAAACGGGCAAAAGTGTTAACACAACTAAACATGAGCTTCGAACCTTTTGGGTATGCTTGTCTATATATTATGTGCATTGCGAAATTTTCGTCTTATCGCCACTACTGGCGGACCGACTGCCGCTTCGCCGCAATTAGCGACAACATGAGCCGAAACCGATTCGAGGAGCTGAAACGTTTCTTGCATGTTGCTAACAACGAAGAAATGCGTCCATACAGCGATCCTGAGTACGATCCACTGTTCAAAGGGCGAGCGCTGCATGACCTGTTCAGAAAATGCTGTCCAAGTGTGGAATCGTCCGAATTTCAAAGCGTAGACGAAGCGATAATTCCGTTTAAAGGAAGGCACAGGTTAAAGCAATATTGTCCAGCGAAACCGCGTAAGTGGGGGTTTAAAGTCTACTGTCGATGTGGTAAAGAAGGAATATTGCATGACTTTTTCGTATACACTGGAGCCTCGGCAGACAAATCCAATCTTGGCCATGGAGCCGATGTGGTGCTAAAGCTTAGCGAATCATTACCAAATTTGCCTTTTAAGATTTATGGTGATAATTATTTTAGCTCAGTTGCTTTGGTTAAAAAACTAAAGCAGCAGGGTACAGAATGAATCGCTGCCCACTCAAAAGTGATAAATCCTTGTCGATAGAAGGTCGAGGATCGTTTGACTATAAAGTCGATGCAAATGGTGGTGTGTTGGTAGTCCGATGGTTTGACAAAAAGCCTATCAACCTGGTATCATCGTATGCTACAGTGGAACCAATTGGAACAGTTCGAAGGTGGGTTAGAGCCACAAAAAATGGCAGACCTGGTGAATACAAGGACGTCCCATGCCCAGCCATTGTACAATCTTACAATGCTCACATGGGTGGGGTGGATTTACTGGGAATGATGAACAATTTATACCGCATGGAACACAAAAGCAAGCGAGCTTATCAGAGGACGTGGTAGACCTTCATCTACAGAAACGCCGCCTGGGCCACCATCCAAAAGGCGTCTTTCTGTGCCAGTCACTGTAGGAATGATTCAGAAAAAAATCAGATTCGATAAAGTTGATCATTTTCCACTGCATAGTGCTGCTCGCCATAATTGTCAGTACGAATTTTGTACGGGACAGTCTCGATGGCTTTGCAGCAAATGTAATGCGTCACTTTGCTTAGAAAAAAATAAGAACTGTTTTTATCGTTTTCACCATGAATCGTAGTGGTATTGCTGTTATCGTTGCATATTTTGAATATCATTGTGTTATTTGTAAATACTATGCGTTGAGAAAAAATTTCCTAATCGCGTAAACATTTCTACTGCGTATAGAGGGTGAGCTACTCAGTTATAAGTCTCTGTAAATATGTCGTGGTTCGAAATGCAGGCCCGAAATGACTGCGATGTATAAGATTTTGAGTCATTGAGAGCTTATATTAAATGCAAACATTGAAATAGAAGCATATTGATTTGTAGCGAGTATTTATTATGCGTAAAAAATTAGTGTATTATTTTGTCATATTATGGAAAACCAACTATTGGATTCCCAGGTGTGCCAATTGGCAGTGGTCACTATTTTATGTTCTGATGTCACAGTGGCTCGTATAAGGAGTTTTAATGCAGTTTCACAATGTCCTTATATATGTTCATTAGGAATAAATTTTTTCTTTAATTGTTCAGAGTATCTGGGCGTGAAAGGAACCTGTGTCCTAAAACTTTTGCAAATATTTGATAATCTAATTTCAACATCGTTATTGGTGGCCAGTTTGAACGCTCACTCCTGCATCCGGACCCTTTATATAATAATAATGTCACTCCATTGTATGACGATTCGTTCATTTCAACGCCATTAATACTGAAAAAATTGTACAATTTTGAAAGTATTGGCGCAATATCGTCAGAAAATTTCTGATACAGTTCTATTGGTTTACCATCTATCCCAAGAGTTTTCCCTTTCCTCGTTTGCAAAATAGCACATCCCAAACTTTCGTTTACTTTGTCAAACTTCAACCTACACCTTGATTTCCATAGAAAACTGTGCATCCTGAAAAAGTAAATTAAATCAGGTTTGCATGTACCTGCAAGCAAATTGTTTCAACAAAATCACATCTGGCAGATCAATTTGATCCGTTTCAGCAACATGTTTAACATCTTTGTTACATCTGCACAAAATTCATATGCTCTAATGCAATAAATAAACACGCGAGCGTTACCGTCTACAACTTCAATCTCGTTATCTAAACAGTATTAAGTGCAATGCTTTACATTGTCAGTGAAAAGTAGATAATCTATCATTCGTATAAAAGTCGCCTATGCCTAAGCTTGAAATGCAAGCTCCTTATTTTTCCATCAACAAATTTAACTTTTGCCCATTCCCAAGACTTTCTCACGTAAGCTTCAAAAACTCCAACCAATTTCCTAGAAACACGTTTTGGGGATGCATGTGTTTTGCATACATCTCTGATACCCATAATGAGTAAATATCTTTTTGTCGTATTAAATTTTTTCCATACACATAACAAAATCTCCACTGAAACAAAGATTCAATTACAGATATACGGGTTTCTTTATAGAAAACATGGACTTAAAGCAGCTTGTGTCTGCGACATATTTAGATTACTCACCTTCGTATAAAAATGAAAGAAACACCTTCTCCAACAATGCTTCTTTAAAAGTAAGTACGCGTATGAAAACAAGCACGCGATTAACTTTAACTTGTACATCCAATTCAGGGAAGTGTAAACCACCCTGAACAGCCGGTAAAGCTAAAATCTTTTGTTTCAAAACATTTGCTCGCGATGTATACCAAAGAAATATCTTCAACACAGCATACGCCTTCAATATCAAACACCTACAAAAGTAATAACTCATCGCACAATAATTTTTCCATACACCGAGATGCCCTTATAACCCTAATTGTTTTCTAATGAAGTAATTGACGTTTTACACTTCACCCAATTTTGAGCATCTTCAAACCCAGATGAAGTAACACAAACACCATACAACTTTAACTTTTCCAATATATATTTTTGAAAAGGTTCAAGGACCTGTTGTCTCTTGAAGGACCCAAGTAATAATGACTGTGTTTTCGTCGTCCTTAACAGGCACCCTGAAGCTAATTGATACCACTGAAAAATGTCAAAAACCTTATTTATGTCCTCCCACCTAGTGAGGAAAAGGCTGGTGTCATCTGCAAATTTCGTTATTCTTGTACTTATGCCACATAAGGGCACGCCGGTCAACATTTTAGAATTAATTCTTATATAGTGGGCAACTACTTCGGAAGTTAATACATACAATAGAGGTGAAAGTGGACAACCCTGCGGAACCCCCTACACACAAAAAGCTTTCGTATTATGTACCACTAACTGTTACAAAAAACCGTGAAAACAAAGCATTATATCGTCTCGCTAAAATTTTTGTATAAATCTTATAAACCCTGTTTAGTAGCGTTATTGGGCGCCAGTTTCCGCGTAAACAGCAATCACCAGTGCCCTTGTAAAAGTAAGTTATCGCACCATCATAAGCAGAACAATACATCATATTAACGCAAATAATATAATTATGTAGCTTACTTAAAACAGGAGCCAATTTGGCTGAAAACTTCCCATAATATTCAATTGGAAGTCCGTCAAGACCCTGAGTTTTTTACCTTGAAAAGACCATATAGCACAAATAACTTCATCTGGTGTTATGTCGTCTTCCAACGTAATCTTTTGATTTACCGTAAGCCTTGGCAAACCAGGTTGATCAAGGAAAAAAGTAACATATCAGCATTTATTCCTTCAGATAGAAACTACGTCGAAAACTGTTACCGTATTTCGCTAAGAATCTTCATTGTTATAAACAACTGTACCATCAGAAGTCATTACGGATAACAAATGGCGTTGCTGCCAATCTTTACGCTGCAGTGATTTTGCAATCGACAAGCGAATTTTGTCTTCGACAATATCACTGTAATAAGTGTTGTGCCAGCAGCACGAAATATAAAAACTGTTTACCAGCCCCCATCCTAAATTATTTTTGCTAAGTATTTGCTTAAATATTGGCTTAGCGTTTCATATTTCATTCTTTTGCTTTACAGTTACCCATTTTATGAAAGTAATTTTCAACATCTAATTTGAAGTTTTCCCAACAGTAAAATAAATTATAAAAGTGGCTTTGACCTAAAAGCCTTAAATGATCATTCATGAAGTCTTCTACTCCAGGTTTGGACAACCGCGGTGCGTTTAACTTATTATAACCTCGACATCTTTTGATATCACAAATTCTATTTTAATACGAAAAAGTCGATCGGTGACAAATACGTAAAAAATATTTAGTTTGATTTTTCTCTTAAACATCATGTACGGATAAAAATCTTTCACCCGTACAAATTCCGCCAAACCTACTTGTCTATCTGCAATTGCATTTGATCGATCTAGATTAGTATCCTCTACCAATTTAAAATCACCTAAAATACTAACCCCAGATGCCTGATACCATTGGGATTGCCTTATCATATACAAATCAGAACAGAAAATTTTCTGATACTCTGGATTCGAAGGAGCATATACTCCAATCAAAAATAATACCATAGAATTTACCATTTTGTATATTGTTGCCTATTTTCCTCTATAATACTCGGAGCATCAAAAACCTCCGTACCGTTACGCTTTTTAATGGGAAACATGTGACGATTTTCCAATCTTTCTGTTGTTTAGATTTGTCAGTACATAACGTCATACTATCATTTATAAAATCGTTATATGTTATATGTAGCCTGGCGCTATTGTACTGTTGTTAAGTACTTCCGTCGCATTCTCTAATTTATTTAAGTACGTCTTAAGCTCTAATGTACATTCAAAAACATGTGCTAAAGCTGTCGCACAAGTGCCGCAAAATATACCTGCTGGAATGCTTACCGCTACACTCTGTGCTTGTTGCTGCCCTGTGGAAAAACAGGAGCCCCCTCAGAGTAAATTGCGACATAAAACGGAATTTAAACTGTCATAACTAAAATCGCAAGCGATTTGTACCGAAAACAGGTATCCAGCTTTCAGCAATGCGAGTAGCCGCTGTAATACATTAATAAACCTGGTATTGAGACGTCACTTTCTCCCTCAGCGAGTTTGAAGGTTATATCATGATATTTATTCCCGATTGCCATTCGAACAGTAACAAAATCTAAATAAGCAAAAACCAGTAAAACAATATTTGAGATGATTCTATGGTTTTCAGATAGAAAACTCCTTTAGTTTTGACTCACATAAACCGACGTTGAAGTATAACGAAATTAATTTTGATCTTAGCTCAACTTATTAATAATATAGAGACTTTGGAGTATCACTGATTTATGATTTATTGACTAAAAATATTTTAACTATTTTTACATACATTATAGAAAAATAGTATCATCAAAAATAATGTAGGCGGCGAACCTTAAGTTGTAAAAACTAGTTTAAATTCGCAAGTCAGATTAGCTATATCCATCCATTGAAAAAATCCTGATTCGAACAGGAACCACCGAAAAAATGCTATTCAGAAAAGATAAATACTGAAAAGTTAGACATGTTCGGATCGGATAAAACAACGTTACAAAGAATGGCAATGTTACTTTCAGGGGCGTAACATATTACTAACCCTAAACCTTAGTATAAGGACAAGGCAATAAACATACCTCAGCTTAAACAAAAAAAACTTAGGCTTGCTCTATTGCAGTCCTGCGAACAAACAGTATGACTCTCAAAGTAACATCGACCAAACGAACAATGCAAATAAATCCTAAACAAACATTGTATCACATAAAATCATCATCAAGGTCATCGTACTGAACATCAACAACGGCTTCAAAATCTCCGAGGATATCGTTATTAGCAACTTTAGACACATTCACTGCAAGCTTTTTCTTTGATTTTGGTTGTTTAGCCTGTAAAGACAAACACAAATTAACCCATTATTATATTTACTGACCAAACTTTATTACTTGACCTGAGAACAGAATTTAACTAGTCAGACCGGAAATCATTCTACATTATCGCACTTAACAGCTATTCACACTTCAGTTTGTTACGAATCGCTTGCAGCAGCGATTTCTTCGGCCTTTGCACAAAACTAAAAACTAGTAGTTATAGCTATGTAGCTAACATCACTTTTTTTAAATAAAATTTGTCTGCGCTTATTAAATGAAGGCCAGCTCTGAATCGTGTTTTACCAACCTTTTCTAGCTCCTTTTCAATTTTAAACTTTTCAGCACCAAGTGCTGTAATTTCTTTGCCCAATCGTTTAACAGCATCAGACTGAACTGAAAAGATACATTTTTACAACCTTATGAACACACTAATTGGTCATAAAAATACATGAACCTTTCACGCGGTTAAAAATCATAATCAACGCAATGTTACGCAAAAACATCTTTTATTTGAAGACAATCTTCCGTTCGGCTGCCTTAATGGTTGTAAAATACCCAGGTTTAAATATACAATAACAAAAGAAAATCGCATGAAAGTTTTGGATTATGTCAAAGACAAAATCTTCCAATTAACAACACGAAACTTCAAGTTCTGAAAAAGCTTTCAACTTACGATTGAGGCACAATTCTTCGAATAGTTTTGATATGAAATCCACGTAATTGTCGGAAGACTTAAAATAAAATAGAATCTTTATGGTTCAATATGCGATTCTTCACAACCAATGAGGAACCGAGATTTTCCCTGTGAGCGCGTTTGATACCTACCTAAATTTTCGCTTAGAAACCACAAATAAAACAGTATAAACAAGTTAGTAAAAAGTACTTACAATTGAACTCCGATCAGAATCACGCTTGTTACGTTTGCGATTACATTTAAACTGCAACAAGCGACAATTTGTTCAAAACAGTTAGCTTTATTATAGAGTGGCAACAAAAATTCAGATTAGGATTCGGCAAAATCGGCTAGCAGTTGAAAACAAGCAATGGATGCAAATGCGGTCAAATCGTAGATTAGATGCTACCTTGCTTTAATACTATAACGAAGTGAAAACTTACGCTAAGCGGTGATAGCGACTGACATAAACTTTTCGCGGCAATACAGACGTTGTCTTTTGTTGAAATGTCTAATTTATCTAGGCAAACATTATTTGATGCTCCTAATAAGAACATAGTTATATTATAATAAACGACATTGCGCCCATAAAGGATACGATTTTTTGAAACCACACCTACTGTTTGTAACATACAATATACTCCTACCAAACCCCTAGGATTAGCTACCAATCGCTAAATATTCCTTACAATCCCCGAAAAATTTTCAACATGCCTTTCGGATCTCCCTCACAGCAGATACCTCCCTACATTCCAAATCAAATCCTGCATACTCACCTGCTTGAATGCCTGCATCCTATATGAATTTTAGAAGAAAAAGGTAGACAAGAATGCATATATATTTTTGTCATTCGAGATAAGTTTCGTAAAACATCCATTTATTTACACTACTGTGCGCTTCAAATGCATCACCTTGTAATGTGTTCGATACAAAAAACTCCATATCGGATTTCTTAACTTGTTCTTCTAGCTCCGCCTTTGTTAGTTCTCTTTCAGGAGGCTAAAATACGGTGTGTCTTTAAAATCGCGCATACATAGATACAAGCCAGGGTGCAACAGAATATTAATTCACCGGATACCGAATGATGCGGATATTGAATTTCTACCGGAATTGGATACCGTATATTGTATATTAGGGTGCAAAGCGGAACTGGATTATACCGGAATCGGATCACCAATTTTATACCAGAATTGTATTCGGAACCAGAATTGGAACTAAAAAGTACTGACCAGGGTGCAGCCGAAACTACAATTTACCGGAACCGAAATTGGAACCGGAATTTAAAAAAATTACCGGAAACTGAATCGAAACATGAAGAATACATGCCGCCGAAAAAGTCATTTTAATTTTCTTATTTGCGATATTATGGTGAAATAACGCTAATTGAAGATAGGTATTCACGTTATCTGTTGTATTCTAGATTTTCATAATCCAAGAAAGCGAATCAACCCTCGATGATTTATTTACGCCGATTGTCAAAATTTATATATTATACTAAGGAAATCTACTTAATTTTCATCGCGTTTCTACTAAAATATCTGAATTTCCAATAACCAAATCTGATACCGGAATTGTTAATTCCGGAAAAAATTTACCGCAACCGAAGGTAAAAAGTAAGAGTTCCGGTACCGGAATCAAGGTTGCACCCGGGTATTTACAAATATAACATTGATTTAAGGTGTCTGTTAGCTGTTAACAATTATTAAAAACGTCACCTGAACAAAATGACGATGATTTTTGGTTCTGTAAAGCTAAACTACAATCTATTATTAGTTTCAAAATACAACGAGTTTTGTGTGTTTAGATATTGGGAAAACGTCAAAATTACGATTGATTGTGAATCAGAATCGGAACTCGTTTTGAATCGGGAATCCGGTTGCACCACCCTGTTATGAGTTTGTGTAAACGCACCATTTAGAATGTCAAAATCCAATGCAAAAATGCGTTTAACTCTTGCAAGTGCCTTTATTGGTCATATGAATTGTCTTATTTAACATCCTGTATAGCATAGGATAATATTTTACTGCACAAATAATCAACATATTTAGCCTTACAAAGTTATTATAAAGATAATCTAACCTGCTGAGCTTCAGTCTGCTTAGCTTTTGATTTCTTATCTTTCTTCTTAACAAGTTTTTCTAAAAACTGCATGTAATTGTAATTAAATCAAGATTATTATTGACACAAAGGGTAAAGCAACTATGTCTGTAGATCACGCTGTTTAAGTTTTCCAAAAACAATTTTAAACTATTTTTGCAATGATTATCTACAGCGAGGACAAATCTTATTCTGTAAAAACAATTTTGCAGTTTTGTTGTTAAATGAAACTATGAGTGGAAACGACGTTGTAATATAACATAACAAAGTAACAATGAGTACATGTTCATGTTTTAAAAGGTTTTTGCAGGCGTGGAGCCAGGCACCGGTTCATATAAACAGTAAATACTCAACCTTCAGCTATTGAAGAGCTCGCTTTTTGCTCATCTTCCTTTTTTTCCGCTTCTTCTAATGCAGCTTCCCAGTCATCCTAAAGTTTCGATATATAATATATATTATATATATTATATATTATATATATATATAATATATGTAATATATATACATTATATATATCTATATATCAGGGTGCAACCCGAATTACAATTTACCGGAACCGGAATTTGAAAATTTTACCGGAACCGGAAAGTGAAAAATGCATTTCACCAAAAATTTCATTTTAATCTTATTTTTTGCTCTATTATTTGTGAAATAACCTTATTCGAACATAGGTATTTATTTTATTTGTTGCATTTTAGATTTTCATCATCGACTGAAGTTAAATCCACCACCAATGGCTTATATTCGGAGTACAAGTGGCTTTGAAAAGAGATTCTTAAAAATTAACAAAGTTAAGAAAACGGTCAAATTATAACACCGGAATTTTTAAATCCGGTAAAAATTTACCGAAACCGGAAGGTGGAAAAATGCTGGAACCGGAATTTCGGTTGCACCCTGTTTATATATATATATATATATATATATATATATATATATATATATATATATATATATATATATATATATATATATATATATATACTGATTGACTTGGAAAAAACTTGCCAAAAAAGATTAAGTGAAGTTTCAACTATTCCTTTGTAAAGTTTTGCGAAAACACATCACAAATAGTTTTATAGACAAAACTTTCAGTAATTTAAATAAAAATTCCGGTTCCTGCGTCTTTAAATGCATGAATAGGAACAGGAACTGATACTTGACATTGATGCTGAAGCACAAAATCGGTCACCGTTGTTGCTCGCTATAGGACATTTCAGAATATTCACAAACTCACAGCTACTGCGTCAGTTTCTTCTCCCCATGCGTTAGCCGTTGCTGATGGCAAATTTGGAACAAAGTCGTCCGAATCTGAAATATACAAGTAACGTGTTTCAGTCAACTTAAATCGGGATGAAATAAGTAGGAGCCTCATACTTGGCTAAAAATGTATATGTTAAATTTTGTATGGTTGGTCCCTATTATATCATATTGTGGTTTAAAAAAGGTGACAACAATGTAATGCTGTTTAATTTCCTTCGTTGCTGTTGGTATACGACGCATGTATGTGGTATATACGTTTATGTGCATAGAGTATGTAGTGTTAAGTCACGCATAAACGTGCACATATAGCATTAAAGAAAGATCGCAAATTTGGAACAAAGTCGTCCGAATCTGATATATACAAGCAACGAATTACAGTCGACTTAAATCGGAATGAAATAAGTAGGATTCCCATACTTGGTTAAAAATGTATATGTTGAATTCTTTATGGTTGGTCCCTATTATATCATATAGTGGTTTGAAGAAGATGACAATAATGTAAAGCTGTTTTATTTCCTTTGCTGCTGTTGGTAAACCTATATGGTGTATATATGTGTTTATGTGCATAGCGTATGTAACGTTAAGTTACGCATAAACGTGCACATAATAGCACTAAAGAAAGATGTAATATCGGCCACGCGAGAAAAACCACGATATTCGCAGCACTTCGGGGAAAGGGGTCCTTCCGACAGTGCAGTTCTAACAATTGCAAGCTGTTTCATTTTCCTTGCTAGTAAGTCAACTCTATTTTCTAAATTAAACACCGGCCGTTAATCATAAAAATTTCACACATAGGTACCGCGACAAACAATTCGAAAAAGAAATTAGGGATGTGCCGATTAATCGGCATCGGCATCGGTAATAATCGACAGTTTTCGTGAGTATCGCCATCGGCACTGCATGAAAATTACCGATTCTGTGCCGATACCTTTTGCACTTCACAGTCAGTTTGAATGCGATCAATTTCATTTCTGGGCGCAAATCTGTGTTCGGTCAGGAAAACTGATATCTTTCTTGCGTCTGTGTTTGAAAAAATTAATTGAAATGAACCGTTCGTCTAAAATTATAATCGTTTATTATGGTTAGGGTTTTTCAAGTCTTCATATAATGATGTAATGTAGTATCCTATCTGTTAATTAAGCATGGTGTACTAAAGTTGGAATTGGCATCGGCATCGGCAAAAATTTTGGTATCGGCACATCCCTAAAAGAAATTGTAACTTACCCCACGTTTCAGCAGTCTCCTCCATTCTATTATGTTGCACGATGAATCATAAATTTGCAAGTAAGAAACAAATTTAAAAGCAAAACATCTAAAACGCTAAACAATACAAACAGAATGGTCATTGTAGATAACGGCTATAGTATTTTATAAAAAAGCATGAGCTCAGCATACACCAGGGTTCAACCGGATATAAAAAACCGAAACCGGTTGTTGATTTTTGCCGGAGACGGATAATCCGGTTGTACACTATTTATTAAAAAAGTTTAACTTAATCATGCTAATTTAGCCCTACTTGGTACAATGTTACAATTTGTTTCTACCAGAGTCTAAGCGTTAAGTGAGCTTCCGGATTGGAAGTGATTATTTTTGACATTATGGTCTTAAAACAATAGTATAATATAGAAATGATGTTATACTTTTAGCAAAACATCCAGCAAGCAATGTAGAATACCGGAGCCGGATTTCGATTTTTCGCCGGATCCAATCATGCTTTTGTACGCTGGTTAGCATACATAAATAAAGGGTTGCTGCAACAGCGTAAAGTGATTGGTTCAATATCACAAAATCCGAGGTATGGTTGTAGGCTTGAGACTTTGGATTTAAAAGTAGTTTGTGAGGAACTCCCAACAGGTATTACACATTTCATAAATGAGAACTTATTTCACTAGCTATCTCAATTTGAAGGTGTGAAGTTGCCTTTTCGGGTTTACGGTTTACGATTATGTTTAAATTATGCTCCAGAAATAGGATCGGCAACAGTATACCAGCAAAGTCATGTTACTGAACTTTGGAATTCTCGGCTATGATAAATCTAAGTTCATAGATTTGCAATCTGAATTGTTCACAATTTGAACAGAACTTTTCCGACTTACTTATGTCTTCAATTTTAACTGAACCAATATAGGACAAAATTTTCATGAACGTGTAGCATTTATGGACAGTTAGGAATACAGATAAGTAAACCAGCCAACTTCGACAGCTGAATGTCTCAAGTTTACTCACAGTTAGCGCCAATAAAACAAGGAATCGTGCGCAATCACAAGTTCTGTGTTGGTTTATTTAAAATCTAGAAGACCTACCACCATATTGTGATAGGCTGTTTTGGGCGTCAAGCCATCGGTTAATCAGATGGCTAGTATTCGCGAACTTACATCTAAGGACGCTTTCCGAATTTGTAGCGGGCAAGTTGTAATCTCTTTAGCGAATGCTATTAAAGAATTGGTGGAAAATTCGTTGGATGCCTTGGCGAAAAATGTAGGTATGCTCATAGCTCATTTTATTGTTTAAAGGTGTTCCTGTGTTTGTACTTTTCTAACCCGAGGAAACATTTTTGGAAACAGAAGCCCGGAGCTAGTTTTTCGTGCAGCTTTAATAGTGTAGATTGGCTAGTATACTATCTATGTGTTTTTTTGTAGTTTTGATTAGCGATGATTTTGTTTCACTACGAACTAATCCAATACGGTCGGCGCAATAATAATAGGAAATTCCCACACACCACGCGGCCGATATCATATTTTCCTCCAGTACTATATGTGCGTGTGTATGCGTGCATGTGTCTTACATTACATACACTATGCACATATATACATGTTTCACCACATATACCAACATTCCCCCTTCTTCAGGCGGTCATCCCGCACCGCGAATTTAAACTTCTCCGAATCCATGGACCTGCTATTTACAGCGCCAGTCTTGGTGTGTCCTCCAGGTCAGAACTGCACGGTCGGGACGACCCCGTTCCTCGAAGTACTGCGAATATAGATGGTTTTGCCCTAAATTTCTCCGAAACTATGACCACGCCGGAAATCGAACCTCGGACCTCTCGCTTGTGAGTCAAACGCGCTAACCATTACACCACGTGGCCGATATCATATTTTCCTCTAGTACTATATGTCATGTGTATGCACGTATCTTATGCACCAGGATGCCCGAGCAAGGGATGAGCGGATACCGGAAATTGAAATTCTCGGTCTGGGCCAACTTTTGGTCATTACCGAAAAACATAAAATTTTCAAAAGAAATTATTTCTACAGCCGTTTCCAAACCACCGAGACTCAAGAAACCGAGGCTTGCTAAATACTGACACTTGCTGACACTGAGACCCTGACTCCCATCCCTGATCTTAGTCACCTTTGTCGTACAGAAAACTGGATTCCCTTAAAGGGAACATGAGTCAAGTTAATATTGCAACTGAACGCAACACTACAAAATCATAGAATAGTATAATAGGGGTCGCTGTTAAAGTGTTAAAATGCATCGGTGTGAGATTCATACACCTTAGTTTAACACAAATTCTCAAAGCCGGATTTACAATAAATATGACACACGAACTTTTAAAACATTTCTAATTCACTCAAAATTTAGTCAAAACGCCACTCCGGCTGCACAAATTATCGCATACAGCGAACACCGAATACTGATATCTGAAAAATACAGCACAGTTATCGGACTCTACACGTCTATTTCAAATGCAACTATGACAGAATGTAACTTTTGAAAAGTGACAGACATTATAGAAGCATAAACTGCGCAATATACACATCGCTAAGCCATCGAGCAACAACTCACTCCTATATGCCAGTGAACTTCTTAGGCACCAGTTCACATTTTTCAGGTCACTCTGTAATATTTCAAATAAAAAAATTTATTCAACGCAAAAATAGGTACCCATACAACCCAAATCATTAAATTCTATGGAACCCATAAATTAAAATCATAGAGTAAAAGTGCACAACTAACTGATAATGATAGCTCCCACCCACCCGAGTGATTTCTAGAATCCTGTTGTTCCGTACGTGCAGTGTACAAAGCTTTTCACAAGTTACATGCTTACGCGCAGATGCATTCCCCGAATACCTGCCTGTTTTACTACCACTGCCACTATACAGCATAACAGTTTTGCGCAATGCATACGTACATACTTATCAGGGTTCATCCGGAATTCTTGCAAAACTTCAATTCCTGTTCATGTTCCTGCATTCAAAGAGGCAGGAACCGGAGTTTTTTACGGTTTTGTGCAAATTATTTATAATCATTTAAATATTTGAAACATTTTCTTTAAAAAAATTTTCTAAATGAATGTTTTTGCAATTAGTTCATTTTTTTGTTAAAAAATTGTTAGATGATAAATCTAATGTGGTTTCCCAAAACTTTATGATGAAATACGTAGCTCAAAAATCGCTTAAACCATTTTTTGGTAAGTTTTCTGAAAAGCTCAACAGTACATAATTCGGTGACAGAAATATTTCAAATTCCGGTTTTCTGCTCCTGCCCCGGTTCCTGCTTAGTAATTCAAAATTTAGTTCCTTTTCTCGCACTATAAAACCCTACGGTAACCCTAATAATTTGAGAAATAATTTCAAAAGCCATTATTTAGGCTTATCAATTAAGCAAATATGCAAATTAACTATTAGCTAACTGTTCGATAATTGGTTTTGAATGTTTGTAGACTACTTATTCCGATTCCTCGCACCCAAAAACCCGTTACTGCTGAAATTAGATTGCTTGTAACACTAATAGTAATATATTGCAAAAACGCCTAATTTAGGCTTATCTTTTATGCTCATATGCAAATTTATCTATTAGTTAACTACTCATTTATCGGTTTTAGACGTTTGTAAACATTTTATTCTGATAAAAGTTTATCAAAATCGGTTCAGCCGTTCCTGAGATTCTTTTCGGACGGACAGACGGACGGACGGTCATCCACCTTTCTACCCTAGAGTACAAAACATAAAACGCTTCGAGAAATTCCGAGCTTCGCTCAATAAATTAAATTATATACCTAATATATAAATAATGCAACAACTCGATTTGCTTACAACATTAACCAACGAACATAAAAGTTAAAAGTAGCTGAAAATGTATCAAAACTGGAAGTTCTTGGCTTGCCCAGGAATGTAATCGCAGCAAGATGTTAATAAAGTTGCTCACTTGTAAAAACAGTTTTATGGTGTTCGGCACTATAACCGTTAATATCCAGTATCTGATGGATCCGGATAATTTTTCGCTGGATATTAAACCCAAGCCGGATATCTGATCGTCAAGGTGCGACCGGATGTCCGTTTCCGGTTTAATATCCGACAAAAACTGATGTATCCGGTTTCTGGTATCCTTTCTAAACCGACCGGATACCGAACATGTACGGTTGTGGTGCCGATTATAACAAAACCGCTTTTTTACAACTGTGCGTCTTTAACATTTTCAAGTTTTGATATGTTTCGGCTACTTTTAACTTATGTACGTACGTGAGCGAGAGTAAAACGCAAAATTTCAGCTTGTGAGCAGCATATGAACTTTATAACAAACGAAAGCCTTGGACGCGCTAAAACTACAGCGAAAAAATTATATTAACATATATAATATTCTGTATCCGGTAAATTAGTATCCGGTTGCAACCTACCTGTCGCACCCCGAAAACTACATATCATAAACATTTACATATCGGAACCGCAGCCAGATAGTAAATTTTGTAGCGGAACCGGAGCCGTAGGTTAACCGGATATAGGATATAAATTTGTGCACTGTTGGAACTATTTTCGTCATGCAAAAATATGTATTTATGGATTTAAGACTAATTTTTGGGTTGGCCACTCTTGAATTGCCCGGAATTGCAGTCGCTGCAAAATATCTACGTAGTATTTCGACATGTAAATGTAAAAAGCAGTTTCGTAGTATTTCGACATGTAAATGTAAAAAACAGTTTTATGATATTTGGAACTACAACCGCACATATCCGGTATCCGGTAGGTTTATGCTGGATACGGATGTCGATTTTTTGCCTGACATTAAACCGGAACCGGAGAATAAAGATTTTTTAACACAAAACTTCTCCACAAAATACAAACGCGCCACAACACAACAACAATAGTATATGTGTACTTGCTCATAGTACATAACATACATACACAAGCGATAAATAATCACTACACACATACATTACGACAGGCATGAAAATTTTTTGCCAATTTTTAAATGGGGTTCTCCTAAAATTTTACACATACCGCACGCTACATCTACTCTCAGCTTTACTTATCGAAACTTAGTTTCTAACATTTTTTAGAGATCCGGTTAGACGAATACGGTTGTCAATGTTTTGAGGTTACTGATGATGGTGCCGGTATCGAGGAAGATGATTTTGCTGTTTTGGGTAAGCATATCTTGCATCGGCCTCTTCCAGTTATTTGGGTGGAGGCAGGGTGCAACCGGAATTCCGGTTCCGGCATTTTTTCACCTTCCGGTTCCGGTTCCGGTAAAAATTCCGGTATTATAATTTGGCCGTTTTCTTAACTTTGTTAATTTTTAAGAATGTCTTTTGAAAGCCACTTGTACTCCGAATATAAGCCATTGATGGTGTATTTCACTTCAGTCGATGATGAAAATCTAAAATACAACAAATAAAATAAATACCTATGTTCGACTACGGTTATTTCACAAATAATAGAGCAAAAAACAAGATTAAAATGAAATTTTTGGTGAAATGCATTTTTCACTTTCCGGTTCCGGTAAAATTTTCAAATTCCGGTTCCGGTTCCGGTAAATTGTAATTCCGGTTGCACCCTGGGTGGAGGGTTTGCTTAAGTTCGCCCCTTTTTCAACAGAACTTAAATTCGTCTTCAGTATATTTTAGTGAATTTCGCAGAATCATATTTGATTAAATGACGACGAGCGTTCTAGTTTTTTTTTCAGAATAGTCCCCAAATTCGCCTAGAATTTCTAATAGTAACTCGGTCTAATCAAGTGTATACAAAATAAAAACTCGTCCTAATCAAGTGTATACAAAATAGAAGTTAACTCAATCCGGGCTTCGCAGAAATGTCTGAGTGCAATTATTTTGAAACACATGATCGTTTTCTGTTTGAATTAAATTTTGAAGACACGGTTGGGAACAGCAAATTTATACCGGAGTAGCAACTACAAATTTTGTGACTGTACGGATAATTTGTATTAACAAGACGTATAATATTCATTGAGTGAAGCGAAACTCCGAGCGAATTTCGCGAAGCGTTTTATGTTTCGTACTCTGGAGTTGAAAGGCGGTTGTTCGTCCGTCTGTCCGTTCGAAAAGCATCTCATGAACATCTGCGCCCATATCGATAAAGTTTTTTTGTTTGAAAGCCAATTATCCTGGGGTGTTAACCTCGCATTGTAGTTTTAAAATTTTAAGCCGTTTATTGGCTACAGGCTAATTTGCATAATTAGTTAAGCCTAAATTAGGACTTTTTACATTATTTCACTAATTATTACAGTTACAAGCAATATAATTTGAGCACTAAAAGATTTTGGATGAGACAAATCTGAATAAATTGTTTACAAACCTTCAACACTCCAAAACCGATAATTGAATAGTTACCTAATATATAGCTAATTTGCATATTAGCTTAGCTGCTTACGTGTGTTCGAGCTTCGCTCAATACATGTAGTCCCACTACGACTGGTTTAGGTTGTCTGTTGGCTGCAGGGTGCAAAGCGGAACTGGATTATATCGGAATCGGAACAGCAAATTTATACCGGAATCGGAACTACAGAATTTGTGACCATGCGGATAATTTGTATTAACAAAGTATAATATTGATTTAGAATGTCTGATGGCTGGCAAGAATTCTCAAAAACGTCTCATGAACAAATTGGCAATAATTGTTTGGCACTGTAAAGCTAAACTACAATCAAGTTAACATGTCGAAAACAATTTAGTAGATAAATGATGCAGAATATTTATACACCATATCACTACAAGTAGGTTTAAAGTTAAAATGTCGAAATTCCAATTCCGATTGATTGTGCAATCGGAATCGGAACTCGTTTTGAATCGGAATTCCAATCAGAATCAGAATTACGATAGCCCCCTGGTTGGCTGGTAACAATTTTCAAAAACGTCACATGAACAAATTGACAATCATTTTTGTTTCTGTAAAACTAAACTACAATCAGTTATCATTTTTAAAATAAAACGAGTTTTGTGTGTTTGGATATTGGGATCGAGAGAATTGTTATGTAATCACAACGAGTAGGATTAAAACTGTCAAATTTCCGATTGATTGTGAATCGGAATCGGAACGGGAACTCGTTTTGCATCGGGATTCCGGTTGCACCCTGTTATGAGTTTTTGTAAAGACACGATATAGAATGTCAAAATCCGGAAACGAAGTATTACACAAATTGACAATTTTGCCAGGAAAAATGTGAGGATAATATGCCAATTATTCTTAAATTTTCTAAACCGAAATTACTGGAAGATTCCGGTGAAAAATACCGGATTTATTATCGGAACCGGATAAGGAAAAATACCGGATTTCCCTAGTGAAATCGGAATTCCGGTTGCATCCTGATACATACATATGTTTCAAAACCGCATACGGATGTCTCTTTTGGCGGATATTAAAACCGGAACCGGATATCAGGTGCCGGTCGTACACTAATATATATGAATATCTATAATACATAAATGAATATAGTGTGCTTTGTGTACCGTTTTCAGCAGTACCTCATGCCACGTCGAAGATATGTACTGAAGACTCGTTTTCTGATTTTACCTCCTTTGGATTCCGTGGCGAGGCGCTTAGCGCTCTCGTATCCATAGCGTAAGTTGATAACAGCTTAACTGTATGGAATTTAATGTTTTTTAAAACTTCAAAAAATTGAAACTTCAACTTACTTTTACATTTTTTTCTGTCATACTTGTGTTGTGAATGTTTGCGCCTGTCTGTTCGTTCATAATCTTTATTCATGCGTTACATTGCTGAACAAATAACCTCAGAGTATTTCATTTCCTAAGCCTAAGCCGCAGCGCAAAAATAAGTCTGAAACTAAGCGTAAGCCTAAGTGAAAACAATAGCGTTAATTTTAAGTCAACTCTATTTTATGCTACCAACGATATTTGTATGCCCTTAAAAGTAACATGGGGCAGACAAATGTTTCAACTGAGCGAAATAGCATAGTGGAATACGGTCGTTGTTGAGGTGTTTTTTCACATAAACGCTTTGAATACCTTGGCCACACAAGAAAGAATTATTGTTAGTTACGTTCTGATATTTGAATGCCGTTTAGTGTTACATTTGAATTAATTATGCGTCTTCGGACAGATATTGAATTATTCGGCTCCGCATTTTTTTATATCTGGTCGCACCTTGTTGCACAACTATACTGAAAATTCAAACAGTTTTAATGCATAGGTACTAGTGCCATTTTTTCGGATGTTAAACTGGAACCGGATATTCAGTCGCTAACTGTTAATAAGTACGTAACAAATAACAATTGTTTACACCTTTGTTTGTACTAGGGTGCAAAGCGGAAATGGATTATACCGGAATCAGAATCGGAACAGCAAATTTATACCGGAATTGTAATCGGAATCGGAACTAGAAATTTTTTAAGTGTACGGATGATTTGTATTGACTGACAAGTATAATATTAATGTAGGGTGTGTGTTAGCTGGTAATAATTTTCAAAACGATCGCATGAACAAACTGGCGATAATTTTTGGTTTTGTAATAGCTAAACTACTATCAATTATTGATAAGTTAACTCATCGAAAGGGATTTAATACAAAATAATACTGAATTTTCATGCAACTTGCGTATCGCGGCAAGTAAGATAAAATTAAAATTTCAGAAAATCGGAATCGGAACTCATTTTGAATCGGAATTCAAACCGGAATTGGAATTCCAATTGCACCCTGGTATGTACACTGGTTACCTTCGAAGTTCGTTTTAAAATCAGGAATAAAAACAATGAAAACGGCAGGTTGAATATATTTAAACACTTCAAAATCTACATACCCAGAACTGACACGTTCGATCAGAAATCGAGGAAATTGTTTTGAAAGTTACCGACAACAATTATAGCAGTGAATTAATAAGTGAGTATGCACAGCGGCAAGGCGAACTGCCCATAAAATGGTGGTCGGACCACTCCGAATCACTGCTTTTTATACACCGCTTTTAGGCATTGCTCAGGCCGCTCTCGATCAGGGCAGTTGGTTCTTCTTAGCTTACACATAAGTAAAAAGCCTTTAAACACTAATTTATTTTATTCCTTCCTTGTCAGAATAAAATGGCAAGTTTTCTTATTTTTCTTTTTCGGTAGCAGTGTTTCTTTCTTCGCTAAAAGTTTTCTAAAAACAAACGCCGTTTTTTCCGTATTTGCGAATTAGTTTATATTATATAGTTTGGTCTTGCTGGCGAATCAGCATACGTTATAACAAAAATAACACTGTCTCCGATGTAATGATAGATTACTTGGTACATATTCGTGTTGTTTCGAATAAAAATTCGGAAAGTTCAATTTCTGTTTTTTCGATAACTTCACTATACGTATGCGATATTCTCTGTGTTAACGAATTTTGTGTTAAAAACTAAACTTGAGCTTATTTATCGAGTCTTATTTTCGAAATAATTAGTAGTAACACAAGGCTAATCAAATCTCTGAACTTCAATTTAAGCAGGAAAACATTGCGTGTTAACTAGTGGCTGTATATAGTAAGTTTTAAACGAAATTTTGTTAAAGTTACGTATGTAATTTTTCTTTGACAGCATTTTTGTATAGGGCTTCGATAGAAGGTCCTGTGTTTTCGGTATCTTTAATCCTGGTGGCGTCGTGAAAGTGAAACAATTAGAATAATTTTGGAATATATGCGTAGTTCTTTAACGGTTGGTTGTAGACAAAGAGGGTTGCACCTGGATTTTCATAACATTGAAATCATTGCGGCCAAATAGATGACAAATTAAGAAAAAGAACCGTATGAATGTAGTATGTAAAATAAAATTAAACTGGAATAATTGAAAATTTAGGGTCCCAGGCTGCAAGCGGATATGAATTATTTACCGACTGACGATTACTGGAACAGGATAGTGATTTTTTACCATAACGAAACGTTACACATTTCTATATTGTCCATTGTTCGAACGAAGCGTCTGATTTCCACAAAAAACATATAACAAATATATGTATATTTGTTGAATAGAGTTAGTTATTTTGACAGACGATTAGAAATTACAACTCGAACTGAATCAAAAGATCATGGATATTATTTGAAATTTGACTCATTCGGCAACGTCAGTGAAAAACGTCCGTATTCAAGAGAGGTGAATGTTTCTTCAATTAGCCCTAGTAATGTAATGGATTGTTATGGCTGGCATGTTACGGAATAGAATTCATTAAATTTCAAGTAGTTTGTTTTAGCATTATTTCGGGACGGGTTTTAGTTTTGAACATAGGATCTGTCTAATTCTTTAATTTATTATCTAAAATTACATGTTCAGTATTTTTTACAAATTTCTCTAAGCGTACATCGCATAACCATATTTACATCGTTGGCCATGTTCATATTAGGCACTGTGTAGGGTTCGACTTGATACCGAAAACTGACGGAGCCGAAGCCGGATAATTTATTATCCGGCCGGAGCCAGAGCCGGATAATGAATTCAAATCAAAATGCTAGATTGCATTCAAATATTAAAACGTTACGTGACAAAGTTTAACATCTCACACCGACGCATTTTTAACAATTAACAAGGACCCTCTTGTACTCTCTGTTACGCCCCTAGAATTACACTCGTCAGCTATCTGGTTTTCCAGCGTTATTGTAACCCAATAACGATTGTAAATGTACACGGTCACATGCAATCATTTACATTACATGTGTGACTGAAAAAATGTGTTAAAGTTATTTAATCAGTTCGATGGTACTTGGCATAAATACGAACGATGGTATAAATTTTTTGAAGTTTTTATACATAATATCCGGCAAGTTAAAATACGGGGCCGGATGTCGATTTTTTGCCGGAGCTGGATATCCGGTCGCACCCTGGCGCTGCGTCATGGATGTAAAAGCATAGTAAAACATATTTTTATGTATGGTAAATTGGTAAACAGACAGACATCATGCAGGTTTATTTTTTCTATTTTGAAGCGAGGGACAACTGTCAAGGTCTCATATTTATTCGAGCCACTAGCGGTAAGACGGAAAGAACTGCTGCGCAATGCAAAACGCGAATATCAGAAAGCATTGAACGTTATTACTGCATACGCGTTGGTTGGCAGCGTGCGGATACTGTGCGATTTGGTTCTAAACGGGTATGTAATGTGTGTTTGACGATATAAGCGTGATTTCATTTAAGGTTTTGTGTTCTTGATTTCAAACAGACTGAAAACCATGGTTCGTTTCGTTAGGCTAACAAAATGGCGTGTCACTTTTTTGTTAAACGTGATTAAAAGTGTTATTCATTGTGTTATAGCAAAAAATCATCAGTACTTCGTTGCAATGGTTCGTCTTTGAGCGATAATATTGCAAGTTTGTGGGGGCCTGCGTCATTGAAGTCATTGTTGCAGTTGGATCAAGTGGAACCGGACGGAGAGTTGTGCTCAGAGTTTGGTGTTAAAACAAAACATGGTTCTAGCATGGATTTTAGGCATGTGCTAGTTGCTTTGAAATGGTAAAATACTTCTTCCCGAATCCAAAAAGTTGAATTACGTTTGATGATGGTTACTAATTTGCTGCCTTCAAACACAGTATCTAGTAAAAACAAGTTCAGCTTTAAATATGTTAACCGTTCGATCCCTAAGAGGGGGTCCGATGGACCCTGTCAATTAGTTTTTGTGCCGTATTTAACGAACGAAGTCAGCTGGAGAACTCAAATTTTGTTATAATTACAAAAATAATAGACTCCATAAGTGCGAAGAACTTCGTTAGTAAAGCTGCTTTTGTTCCAAATTCTTAACAATAAGGGTCCCCTTAACCCCCTTAGGGATCAGAGTGGGTTTGTTTTCCTTTAGGTGAAAAGAAAATTTGACCAGGGTGCGGAGGGAGGTCTAGTGGACCTATCGGGTGTTATAAAATATTCAGTATGTAGAAGAAATCAGTTGTAGATGAACTGGACCAGTCATAACTCATTAGAAATCCTAGGTTGCTTTTACTTTTAGCCCGTACTGTCAAAACCGATAATAGCTAGTTATTCAAACTAGTTGCTAGTTAACAATTTTTGTACCTATCAATTTTAAGTACAAAACTGCTCATCGTTACTATAAGTTGCATTTTACTTTTAGCATTTCTAAATTTATTGGTATTTCTCATCGTTGTTAGACATTTTGCTTGCTTCCATTTTCCAGACTGTCGGGGATGGTTTCGAGTGGCGAACAAATGAAGGGTCGGTCGAGTTCTGATCGACAATTTTTCTATATCAACTCGCGACCATGCGAATATCGTAAGCTGTCGAAGATTGCCAATGAAGTCTATAAGCTATTCAATCGGTCACAATATCCTGTTGTAGTTTTGAATGTAGCCATCAATGTGGGTAAGCGAAGCCTGTCGAGTGTTAATTTTTCAACAGTTCTCTGCGTCGTGGTGGAAAATCGTAGTAGGATGTTTGCTTGGGTATATATAAGGATTAGCCCAGTACCCTGTAAATCATGAAACCCATTTACTTACACAGTATACTGCTAGATTGTCATTTCAGTATTACGTAGCTTAGGTAGTGTACCCCATCATACTTTATAGTACTAATAATTAACAGTGGTTATTTTATATTCAATCAATTGTTTTTAATTTACGCACATTTTCGAATGACAGATTTAGAAACAGAAAATCTTGTGGGTTCAATGGGCTCACTTAGTGATCTCGGCACAGCTTTTGGATTGACTTTTATTTTTCAATGTGGGTTAATCTATTGTAGACATGAGTAATAGGTTCCGACGGCTTTGAGTTTGAGGACTGTGGTTCTCTCATGACATTTCAGGCGATACCGATGTTAACTTGACTCCTGATAAGCGAAAGATCTTAATTAGAGATGAAAATTTACTACTAGCTACTTGGAAAGCATCGTTGCTCAAAACTTACTCTGGTTCATTGCGAATTGACAGTATCGGTTAGTGATAAGCACGTACTAGCAATATGTTAATGAATTAACGGCTAGTGTCGTAGAAATTGTCAAGTTTATGTTATCCTTATCCATGTTGCGATAGTTAACAACCAAGCGAAGCGAGATACCGATCAGAGTTTGTAGTCACAGAAAAGATTTACATTTCGTGCAAAGTTTTAGAATTTGTTCATTTTTGATTTCAGTGTTCAGTGTTGTGAATTAATTAATTATTTCTGCAGCAGCTGCTAATTTGAGTTTTACTCGTGGTTGCAATTAAGGACGTTGTTAAGTTGCAGAAAATTCGAAGTATTGAGCATATTAACCTTAATTACACAAATGGTTATTGCAGCGTCAAGCTCTTCGACGTGCTCGCAGATTCTTTCTCAACAGTCAGTCGCGCGAACATCAATAGGAAACACTTCTCCAGTAAATCGAGGCTCTCAGTCATGTCCGTCACATTCGAAACTAAGTCAGTTTATGCACAAAACTGCAGTGAACATTACTTCTGGCGCTGTTGGATTAGTCAACGATAACCTTTCAATATCTAAGGACGATAATTTAATTCCTGGTAGCGATTCAATGAAAGAATTTCAATCTTTGGTTGATGATACTAGGTTAGTGAAGGCATTGAGTTTTTAACTTCTGCCACTGGTTGCATAGATGGTTTGCTATAGATAGCTTATAAGCTTTGGTCAGTGGGATTGCAAATCTTTCAACAAATTTCTGAGCATTGTATTGAAAAATGATGATTTTAAATTATTTTATATGTTATGGATATGTTGCGTTCGAAGTACGTAATGGCTTTCAGAAAGGCGGTGTTAGCCCATAGGATTGATCGTTCGGGTGGAGTTTTTGCAAAAGATATTCACTTCGACTGATAGCTAGATTGATATCGTCCTTAAGATAATGCGTTTGTAACAAAAGAGTTTAAACGCTTTGAATGTGGTTCTCTACTAAGTTAGTTAAACAACCATCATGGAAAATAAAGCTTAAGCTACAACTTAATTTAATTTTGCGAAAATTTTGTTAACTGAACGGTAACAACGTAGCTAAGTTGGCACCATTTGTAACAATAAGCACGCCTTTTTGGACCTGCATTTACTATCATATTCATTTAAATCTTTCTTTCAGGTCACCTCCGTTAAGTAGTTTTAAAGACTCAACAAGATTTGCGGCCCAACTTAAAAGAAAAGGAGCTACCGCTAGTGATTCGGCTCAATCATGTAAGCGTTATCTGGCTGGGTGCGACCGTATACCAAAAAGTTCCGGAGCAGAGGCTGTGTTTCCTGATTTAATGCTAACTGATGATTGCTAGGATCGAATTCTTCATATCGCAAGTACAATACAATGTTATTTTTTTTGGATATATAGAGTGGTTGCGTTTTAAAACCAATAACCAAAATTAATTTTGATTAATAATTGCTCATTGTAGCTCACGGCACGTTGCCGCAATCAAAGGTGTTACGGCTTAGCGACAATGGTTGTTCACAGACTGAAAGCGCAGTAAACGGACGTGTACAACATCTCAGTGAGGCACCCACTTCGGTTCCTGCTGTTCGTTTCGATGCTAGTTGTTCTTTTGTAATATTAAAAACGGTATGTGTGTTCTTGGTAACCACAGTCTTGTATGTAGATGCTAGTTCTTGAGAAAATCGTGTGAAAGGTGAATAGTGAGTTGGAATGTTATCAATTTGACTTGCTGGCGTAGATCAGTGCGTCTGTTTAGAAAAATTAATCTCTCTTGTGTTTGTGTTTGAAAAAATTAATTGAAATGAACTGTTCTCATAATATTATCTTTTTTGGCTGATTATTAGGGTTACAAGCGATTTGATTTTCGAACTGAAGGGTTTGTGGGTGCGAGCAACAGAATAAATTGTTTATAAAGGTCCGAAACAGATAAATGAATAGCTATCTACCAACTAATTTGCATATTCGCTATGCCAACTGTAGTAGTTGAGTTAGGAATATATCATTTTAAAAACCTGTGAGCGCTCGCTTATGAGAAATTTGCATATTGAGTTCAGAAATTGGAACGCTTTCAAATAAGTTAGCTACTCGATAATTAAAATGGTAGGTATGTGGGCTGTCACTGTATAGCTATTATCTTATACCTTCAAGTTTACTGTACAAATGAGCGTTGTAAACCATAGGGTGTTTGAGCATGGGGAATGTAAATGTTTTTGTGATTAACAATTTTGACTCTTTCAAGTTAGTTAACTCACCCATAATTAGGATTTATAAGTTTGCATCAGTCAATTGGAGTACTACAAAAAAGGAACTGGGCGAAAATATGCGTTTGTGCTTTATAAACTTGGAATTGCCCGAGCTTCGGTCAATACATGTAGTTCCACTACGACTGGTAAGAGGCTTGTTGGCTCTGCAGTTTTAGTTATATACAGCTATTTTGCAAGGTTGAACTGGAATTCCTGTTCCGGCCGGTATTCGTTTAAAAATTCAACTCCCGTTCCTGCTTTCAAAGATGTAGGAACCGAAATTTTTACGGTTTCGTGGTAAATTATTCAGAATCATTTAAACAGTGGAAACTTTGTCTTTAAACGTGGTAATTTCGAAAATGGGTGTTTTTCAATGTTCATATTTTTCATAAGCAAAACTTAGTGATGAAATAGCTGAAAATTCGTGTAAGCCACTTGTTTGTTGGCTAGTGTTCTAAAAAGTTCAACAGTGATTACGTGATGAAAATTATTTCAAAATTCTGTACCTATTCCTGTTAGGTTTCCTGCAAAAAATTACAATTCCTGTTACTGTTCCTTTTCCGGTCAAATTTGGTCCCTGTTGCAACCCTGCTATTTTGTAATGTACAAATTTAGTTCACAAGCGAACGCAGTTTAGTTTGTAACTTCAAGAACAGTTGTTCAAAAAGCAAACTCAAATAGCTCAATGTAGAGTTTCTTTGTTGTAGTCTAATTTACACTATTTTAGACAGAACTGTTTTAGACAGATGGCTCGGCTATAAAGCGACCGTGCCGGACGGTTAATTTTTCTCCAAAAGATTTGAATCAATCCGGAATGTTGTCTGAAGAAACGATTGATGAAGGTTAAATTGTTTTATTAATTACAGAAGTATTGTGTTTATTTTTGCTTCAAAAAGTATGTTTCTCTGTAAACTTTCAAAACAATAAATGCAAGGCGACAATTTCCAAAATTTGTTGTAATACCATTCATATTTGTTTTCAAAACCAATTATTGTAGGCGGTATTTTTAAGCCTGTTGATCGAATGCTGTTGGCTACTTCTATTCAGGCAATTGAGGCTACCCCCGGATTCGGAGGAATTTATGAGGGAGGTTCCGGTTTGGTAGTGAAATTGTTTGTATGTGCGTGAACGTTGCGCCGCTCGCTCAGCGAATCTGAAACTTTAAAGCTATTTAGATGTTTTAATTCCTAAGGTTTCAGCAGAAAGAAGCTTTAAAACAAATTTTTGGCAATTCTTTACACATTGTTGTTCAAATATCTGTCATATTCTAACTTACTATTTTTCTTCGACAAGATTTGCTGCTCTATAGCTCCATTACTTTAACGTCCGGTTGCACCATGTTGCCAATGTATTCAGTTTCAGATAGTGTGTCGAGTGATTTGAGTGGAAGTTCGTTCACTGCAGAAATTCGAAAGTCTCAGAATGAACTCGCAGAATTGGAATTGCAAAGGCTTATTAAGTAAGAATGTTCTATAAGTATAATCATTACCAGTCGTAGGACTGCGTGTATTAAGCGAAGCTTGGACTCACTTTACTGACAATATGCTCGTGCTATATTAACTGGCACAGGTAATAGGCTGATTGCCAATAAATTGCGCGGAAATAATTGACAAGCTATTCTTATTTTTGCAAAATTTTATTCACTGTTTTAGTCTGTAGCAATTAATAATTTTTCGAATTCATTTGGTTCTTTCTGTTCTGGATAAAATTAATAATAACAGTGCTGTCTCCCAGATATACAGTATGCACTATGTAGTTTAGTTGAAGGTTTAAAGGATTATACTTTGATTGCTACGTTAATGAAAGTTTACCAGTAATAATGAAGCTACATAATATATTAGTCAGCTTTGTTATAGTATCTGTTTTAAATCTTTTATTTTATGGGCTTTGTTTCAACTCGTCAGGTAATTTTTTGGATGTTTTGCTTATTTTTTCAGGAAGGATACGTTTTGTGATATGAATATTATCGGACAGGTGCATGAATTTAGATTATATAATAATTTGTTTGAAATATTGCGCTTATTCTCAAAAATAGGTTACGTTAGATAGACATATTTTTATTATTAATAAAACTTAAGTAGACATTATTTATGCTCGCTATTATCAGTAAATGCAATTATTTGGTTTTCGTTCTCAACAGTAACTGAAGAGTCTGATTTATATTTTAAGGCACATGATTATTCTTTATCATATTAATGCGTTTCTTGTTTATATTTGTAGTTTAATCTGGGCTTTATTATCGCACGTCACAAATCAGAAGTATTCATTATTGACCAACACGCAAGCGACGAAAAACATACGTTTGAAAGTTTACAAAATAACGTTGAAATAAAATCACAGCGGCTCATTCAGTAAGTCATCCCTTTCAGAGTGTTTGCTGAAATGCTCATGAAAACTTGTGAAATTTAAATTGCACGACACTTTAGAATCACGGAACACTGTTGATCGTGAGCGCAGTAGCTTTAAGTGATAATCTCCTGTGTCCTGTTAGCGTGCTTTTTAAACTTTTCAACGTGCTCGTATACAATGTATTTATTATCGCGAGGGTATTATGCAAAAACAATCTAACTCAACAATTGTGAGAACCTGTTTTAACATAACTTAACCTTTTTGTCGCCCGCATATTATACACACTTTATCTCTTCAACACGTTAAAACGAAATACCTAACTATATAACATATATACGTTTTATGCACAAAAATATCTCAAGTCAGACTTAGGCTCAGGGTGGCGCCGAATCCACGATTTGACTTAATCTGAATCCTTTGCTAATTAGTTGCATCTTTTAGATAGATATATCTATAATTTGTTTCAGGATTTCAACGTAATGCCAGTCGCTTAACTTTTAAACGCTAATATATTTCGTGTCCGACCTCAGTTCTGAGATTTGTTACCTGAAACAAAAATATTGATTTAAGTAACAAATTATGTATAATTTTTATTGTTCAAAAGTGAAAAAACATATTCCTGAACATTGTTGGATTCGGCTTTTGTATTCGGCTTGTTCACAGTGGAATCCAAATCCGAACTACAAATTTTTGTAGAATGCGAACCTTTGTTGCCACCCTGCTTAGGGTATGTTGCGTAATAGTTAAACTGCTTGTGTTTCCGTTTCTGAGTTGAGTTGTTTTTTAGGTTTAAGTTGTGCTGCGCACGATACCAAGTGTTGAACCTATTTCACAACAATACATGACAGCTAGTTCATATTGTGTACAGCTTAAACGAAGTTGGACGGAGAAGGACAGCAAATATTAAAACTTAAACATACGGTAGCTAAATATGGAAGTTCTTACTTGTTGTGACCTTTTTGAAATTGTTGCCCACGAACAGGCACCCTAATGCAGCAATATTATTTGTCAGTACAATTTATCCGTACAGTCACAAAATTTCTAGTTTCGATTCCAATTCCGGTATATATTTGCTATTTCGATTCTGATTACAATTTCGGCATGTATTTGCTGTTCCGATTCCGGTATAATTTAGATCCGCTTTGCACCCTGCCTTAGATATTGGTTTTGATATAGAATGTTACGCAGCAGCATTGTGGTCTAAATCGATGATGAGTAGTTTGCTGGGTTGGAGTTATTATACAAATGGATGATGTGCATTTAGTAAAACACGAGCAATGAAAATGTGAACTGTTTCAAAAAATGAAGAAAGAACATCTATCAGACAAAATATGACAAGTATAATATATAAATATCAGGAAGATGCCTGGGCATCATAAAACGTGACGCCCATCAGTAGCTGGTAAACGCAATCCTAGTACGAGACTTTGTGCGTAATTTTTACAGTTTCTGAACCGTAATTATACCATAAAGGCAAATTTATTTGAATCGATTTGTATACATTTGCTTCAAATTATTAGTAGTTTAGCTTCAGAATACGTGAACTACAGATGAGACTAGTTTTTATGACAAAACATTTACAACGGCAAGGATTGTAGGAGGAAGATGGATGCCTTCAAGGTTTTGAAATTTGCCACTGAATATTTATTGTTTGTCTTGGGTTTCAGTGCTTTATGCTATTGAGTTTTTTGATATTTAATGTTGAACGGTATACGGGTTAGTAGGCACTAGGCATATGTCGTTAAAAGTCTATCTTAAATTTCTTTGACGTTAATATGGTACCGCATTCCGCAATTCAAATAAGCGGTTTTCCATTAAAGCGCCAGATCGGTTATGCTCAGCAACGCAGCTAACTAATCAAATTTAATAAAGATCGACGAACTACGGTTTATCTAGTAATCGGCGTCATTAGTATTTACTTAGTCTGGTAATCGAACTTGGATTGATGCGTTATACTTATGTTCGGTAATTTCAACATAAAGTGAAATTTCAGTGTTTAAAGGGTATGTTCACGGGTCAGAAAATCCGGCCCTAGCAGAATATTTCCAGGAGATTTTGGCAATTTCGGTAGTAAATTTGTTGCCATAGTTTTATAAGTGTATCGATCTTTGTGTTTCAGGGTTTATATAAATTATGAAGGTTTAAAAGATGTAGACTTTGCGGTAGGAAAGATGACGTTGGCCTTAAGTTTTATTCAAAATAAGAAAGCCGTTTGAAATTCTAAAGTTTGGAATAAATTTTCTTGATTTTGAACAGTTGCACTGGAAAGTGAACAAAAGTTAGTTAGAAATAATGGTTAGCCTAAAAATACGGAACCTCGGGTTTTTCATATGCAAAATTTTAACAATAACCTTTGCTGGAAACCTACATCTCGTTACAACCATTGGTAACAAAACAGGTCAAAGTAGAAGAAATAGAAGAAATGACCAGCTGGAGCAAAAGTCGTATGATTCGTAAACTTTATGTGGTAGGTCTCCGGAATTTGTTCTGTTTAAACAGTATGTTTAACAGGGTTTATGGTTTCCTGGAACTTCTATCACTCATACCACATACATAACCAGTCGTAGTGGGACTACATTTATTGAGCGAAGCTCGAACACACGTAAGCAATTAAGGTAATATGCAAATTAGTTATTAGCTAACTATTCATTTATCGGTTTTGGAGGTTTGTAAACAATTCGTTCGGATTCCTCGCACCCGAAAACCTTCAGTAAATTCTACTATTTATTGAAATAATTTAAAAAGTCCTGGTTTTGTCTTGTCGATTAAGCTAATATGTAAATTAGCTATTAGCTAACTATTCAATTATCGGTTTGGGATGTTTGTAAACAGTCTACGGAGATTCCTCGCACCCAAAAACCCTCAGCCACCCTAATAATTATTGGAATAATTTAAAAAGTCCTAATTTTGTCTCCTCAATTAAGCTAATATGCAAATTAGCTATTAGCTAACTATTCAATTATCGGTTTTGGAGGTTTGTAAACAGTTTATTCAGATTCCTCGCACCCGAAAACCTTCAGTAAATTCTACTATTTATTGAAATAATTTAAAAAGTCCTGGTTTTGTCTTGTCGATTAAGCTAATATGTAAATTAGCTATTAGCTAACTATTCAATTATCGGTTTGGGATGTTTGTAAACAGTCTACGGAGATTTCTCGCACCCAAAAACCCTTTAATGCTAAAATTAGATTGCTTCTAACTGTAATAATTACTGACATATTGTGGAAAGTCCTAATTTAGGCTTAATTAATTATGCAAATTAGCCTGTAGCTAATAAACGGCTTAAAATTTTAAAACCCCAATGCGAGGTTAACACCCAAAGAAATTGGCTTTCAAACAAAAAAGTTTATGAAAATCGGTTCAGCCGTTCCTGAGATTCTTTTCGGACGGACGGACATCCACCTTTCGACTCCCAAGCACAAAACATAAAACGCTTCGCGAAACGCCGAGCTTCGCTATGAGTTTCGCTTCGCTCAATAATTTACTGCGGTAATCAGAACAGTAAAACAGATACAGACAACCGTCATAAACCAGAATCTACTGTAAAATATCCTAGGATTAATAGTTGGATGCAATCCTTGATTCTCCAGATTGAAGGAGTAATCTACGCTTAGAGCGGAATTAACAACCAGGCATATAGCCCTAATAAACTATGCATAACCATAACAACTATACCTTCTATTTTCTGTAAAAACGTTGAGGCAATTGTGCAAGTTTTAAGTTGCCCAAATTTTAGTCGTTTCAACGAAGGCCGCAATGTGCTTCACTGGAAAAATAATTTGGTTACTTGAACGAATTGCGCACGAATGACCTGAGATGTATACCATAAAACTCTAATTATAAATTTTTGACCTACCACATGAAGTTTGCGAATCATATGACTTTTGCCCAAGCTGGGCGTTCTTTTCTAGTATATAATATGCTCATGGTGCAACCGGAATTCCGGTTCCGGCATTTTTTCACCTTCCGGTTCCGGTAAATTTTTACCGGATTTAAAAATTCCGGTGTTATAATTTGGCCGTTTTCTTAACTTTGCTAATTTTTAAGAATCTCTTTTGAAAGCCACTTGTGCTCCGAATATAAGCCATTGATGGTGGATTTCACTTCAGTCGACGACGAAAATCTAAAATACAACAAATAAAATAAATACCTATGTTCGACTAAGGTTGCTTCACAAATAATAGAGCAAAAAAATACGATTAAAATGAAATTTTTGGTGAAATGCAGTTTTCACATTCCGGTTCCGGTAAAATTTTCAAATTCCGGTTCCGGTAAATTGTAATTCCGGTTGCACCCTGAATATGCTAGTGATAACAAAACGCTTTTGATGCATACAATGGGTACGTATTGCTTATGTTTCATGTAGCTTTTTTATGCGAAAGAGGAACACGAGCATCATGGTGGTTTAAAAAGGGACCGACTAAAACGTTTATTTATTACTTTGGAACAGATAAATTTGGTTCTGAAAAGCCCGATAATATAACCAAATTTAGCAGCTTTAACTAAAACAATAATTAAACTATTGAGACAGCGGTGCATTTAAACAAAAACTCTTAGAAAAAATGAATGCAGTAGTCGGCCGACTGGCTGAATCAGCATCTGCTGCTAGTGCTGCGTCAACAAGGACGTTCGGGAAAACACCTTTACGGCGACGACGGCTGCGGCAACCACGGTGCGACCTGATATTAATTTACCGGAAACCGGAACCGGATATGGATATTAAATTTTTTACCGGAACAGGAACCGGATACCGGAAATTGTATATATTGAAACAATTTATTTTTCGCAGTATTTTTAGTGTGATCAAGGTTTTCGTCTGTTATAAACTTTATAATAGCTGCTGATATATTGAAATAATACAAAAATGCATTTAAATCTCGCTCGCTTATGTTAAAAATAGCTAAAACGTATCGAAACTTGAACTTCTGGAATTGCCCAGAAATGTAATCGCAGCCAGATATTAAAGACGTTTACTTGTAAAAAGCAATTTTATTATTCCGCATCACAACCGTAAATATTCGGTATTTGGTAGCTTTATACCGGATACGGATATCTGTTTTGCCGGATAATAAACCGACGGATCGTACTCTGATGACGATTGCCGGCAACAAATCGAACAGTTACATTGACAACAATGAAGCGAAGATGCGGGCAAATCAACTGAGACTGCCAATCAAAAGACAAAAACGTGTCAGAGGTTGAACGGGATCCGTTGTGCGATCTCCAGTCAGTTATACTTGCCCCATGTCATGATGTCAGCTTGGTTTACTATAAACGAAAGCTAACTGTTTACAATTTCGCGGTGTATCAGCAGGTAAAGCCAAACAGCGCTTACTGCTTCTTGTAGGACGAGTCAGTAGATGCTCAAGTCCATTGGAAAAAATGATCGAACGAAATAGGAAGCTGTTTACTGAAGTATCTCAACTGTCTGGATGTCAAAGTAACTGACATATCCGTCTACTCAGACACGTAAGCGAGTCAAAATCGGAACATCTACGTTTCTGCAGCTCTGCTACATTGTGTTGCTTACAGCTAATTTCTTTGCGAAGTAGGCCACTTCTTTACTCTATTGCATTTTATATCGTACACACTGTAGGAACCTCGTAGTCTTCTGTATAATCAAATCGTGCTTGCTTGTTTGTGTGCCAAATTGTTTGAAGAATAATTTTACTTTCACGTTCAGCCGTCATGTTGAAGTAGTGCAAGATAAATTTCTTGAGTAAAGACACTTCTATATTGAGGTGGTTTCGATGCATGGCGCAACTGAATTTGCTCAAAAGCTTGCAAGTTATCCTCGGAGCGCGCCAAAACATCCGTTCTAAACTGTTAGTTGGAACAGTCGGGACATTAAGCGGGTATATCAGCTCGCAAACACCTGTACCAGCAACCGAAGTCGTTTACTCAGCTGGCGAAAGGGTTCAAAGTTTTTCATTACGAAAAGGCGCAACCAACAGAGGTTTTCTTCAAATATAGAAATAGCGACGTTGAATTTAAGGACATAAACGTCTAGTCAACGCGGCAGACCACAACCTGTCTACAATGTCCGCCGGGAACTGGCATATATTCGGTCGATTCCTATTACCGAGATCACGAAGAATGACTTTGACTTAGTGTCTTTAGTTGATGCTGTAAGTAGTCACCAGTGATATGTATCGGCAATAATGCTACGAGCCGTTTCGGGCTTCATGGGCACCTGTGGATCGACTGCCGAAGCGAATCCGCTCGAAACATTGACCTTTTTTAAAATTCAGTAATAAAACGCAAAAACTGACGACCTACATTATTAATTACATCGATAATGTGTAGGAAAATGACATGTTATTTAAAGATCCTGTCTAAATTTTTATAACTTTTGGTGATAAATACTCAGAAATGACGCTAGTGAGAGTGACAGGGACTTGTCTAAATCGTTTTAAGAGTGAGCAAAGTTTACTGACCTTATTTGAATACTTTTTGAAGTATATCCGGTCCACTAAGAAACAATTAATGAGTTAGATTTTTTGCAGTGAAAATTTGCACTGTCAAACGTTTATGGAGATTACGCAAAAACGCTTAACTCCTATTTCATGGGCTGCAGAGGGGATAGTGACATGCCTTTTTGTCAATAATCAGCCCTTCTACACTTCAATATCACCAAGTAACATATTGATTGTAATTTGAGCTACCAAATAAATCAGTTTTCATCGATTATTGAGAACTCAAATTTTATGAGAATTAGATTGATTTTGCATAATACCCTAATTAGCATGATGAAACCGGAGGTGAAAAATACCGGACCCGGAGGTAAACGAAACTTTCCGGAGCCGGAGGTGAGGCGAAATTAGGTAGAAAAATGATGGTGAGCTTGTTAGTTTTAGCCAATATATGCAATATGTTGTTACGTTGTTTGGTTTTACGCTAATTTTCTTTGAAATTTTGGAAATTCTTTACAGAAAATTGTGACAAAAGTAAAACAAAATGCTCTAAAGACATAAATTTTGCAAAATTATGCAAAAATTTTACAACCGAAATTGCAGGAATTTCCGGCAAAAATTCTACCAGAGCCAGAGCCGGCGGCCGATTTTCTGCCGTAGCCGGAGGCAGACCTCCGGTTGTATCCTGCTAATTAGCAGAACCAATGCGATTGTTTCCAATATCCGACTGTTTCAGAGCGAAAAGCATGAACTTTAGTTGTGTACAAGAACAGATCGTTCGTGATAATATGGACGTGTTCACCACGAATGGTTTTTCTTTTGATACAGACGACCAAAGTTAGTTTGAGCACATTCCGTTATTTGAGAACCTTTCTGAATATAGAACTACGAAGCATTTTGTATCAGTTGCATGAAACATTTTGCTAATTACAAGCGCTGGGTCTATTCTTAGAAGGCATTTTTGTGTTATTTACACGTTTTAATGTGCAGTTAATTATCTTAAAAGTTCGTGTGTCCTCCAGGATGGCAACAAAGGTTTGGATTCGGATTCGGCAAAAACTTTTGGTTCGGATTCGGTTGTGTAAAAGCCGAATCGAACAGGGTTCGGCAATGTTTTTCAGTTTTAAACAACAAAAATTTTAAATATCTTGTTATATTAATAAAGAAATTTTGTTTCAATTCACAAATCTGAAAATTGAGGTCGGGCACGAAATATAGTAGCGTTTAAAAGTTAGGCGGGTGGCATTGCGTTGATATTCTGAAACAAATTACAGATATATAACTGAAATTTGCACAAGCAAGAGTCTGATTCGGATTCAGCAAATTAGCAATGGATTCGGATTCGGCGAATTAGCAATGGATTCTTATTAGGTCGTATCGTGTATTCGGTGCCACCCTGGTGTCCTCTTAACCAAATTACTTTTCTAGAAGAAATAGTTGCTATTTGGTTTTTATAGAACCTCCTGGTGATCGTGTGCTACTGACTGCTGTTCCAGTTAGCGCTCGTTGGATTTTCGATAAGTCTGGTATGTCAGATCAAATAATTATTCTGATTTTTGCGCGAGAATAGATTTTTTTTGTGCACTTGTCATTTTTGTTGAGCTACATTATGACTCGTAAACAAGTCCTGGTAAGATTTATGTCGACACATAGAATTACGACTGCCAACGTTCTTGTTAGAAAACTGCTTTTGTCATTTTAGACATTGAAGAAATAATTGATAAGCTTGCGTCGCTACCGGTAAGTCCACGTTTTGCTAATCTTATAACGGACAGTATACATCTGGTCGCATGAATACCGGGAACCGAAATCCCAAAAACTGTTATAGTCTGTTCCGTACTAGTAATGATTCAATTATTGTTACATAAAGTTTGGCAACGAAATTTCATATCATCATCGATGATCGTATTTGTTAGGTTCAACTAGCAGAACAAACCAGTAGCGGGATGAAAAAACGACAACCGATTACTTCCTGTCATCCTCGTGTTTTTTGTTGTCTTTACTGTTTCTATGTGAGAGTTTTGGCTAACTGTGATCTCTAAGTTACATTTTATATATCTAATATATTACTTTGTATTGTGTTAATAGGGTGTGCTACACCGACCATCAAAACTAACCAACATGTTTGCAAGCAGGGCGTGTCGGAGCAGTGTAATGATTGGGACAGCTTTATCAGGATCGCAGATGTACAAGGTGAAAATTTGTACAAATTTTGTATAATAATGTTTGACACGTCATTTAAAAGTCATAAAATATCACGATCAGTATTGCTGTCTGTCTTTTCATTGGGTTAATTTTAATGTATATTTGAGCGCTATGACACCGAAGACGTTTCCATAAAACCGAAATTTCAGGCCCATTTTATGCACTTGTCGAGGTGAATTTTTCGTCTGAGCCAGTTTCTTTATTTGAGACTGTGTGTTTTAATTAGATAACCCGATTGCACAGACCGCGCAGTGTGAAAGCAGAAATATTTTACTTCAGATCGTGTCAAATCTGTCTAAATTGGACCAACCGTGGGTATGTTTTTATGTTCTTAACTAAAATCCTGAATTCTTTGTGGATAGATTGTTACCGATGTGACGTAAAATAATCTTAACCATTGAAGATGACGTTTTATTTAGACTAGTCTGCATTATGTTAAACCCGTTTAACTGAATTCAATGTAAATGGAAGCGCGTATGTTTCTGTGGACATCTTCATTGAGAGCGTAATTTGCAGAGTTCGTTTACAAATATGCCGTATAAGCAAGATATTAAAAAGATTGAAGTGTACTATTTTGTTCTTAGAACTGTCCCCACGGCAGACCAACAATGCGACACTTGTTCAGCTTGACTTTGCTAAATGAAAAATTTAATGCCTTGGGACAAGGGAACAACGAACTCCTCAATAACTTGCCAGTTGTATAATAAACTGTTTTTATCTTGTATCGTGTTTCTCATTTTGTTTATCATGGCGGTTGGTCTTACAATATTATTTACTATTTGTCGAAATTTCGTAGCCTTGTACACACTTTCTTTTAAGATCGTCGAGCACATAAAATGGTATTACTTAGTAGGGCACCACTTGAACTCTGCGTTCGGTTCTAGCAGAGCCAATTTCGGGTAGAATGTTTGCAAGACTTTCCTTAGAATTTCCAGTAGTCAAGTGTTTCCATAATATAAAATTGTCGATATTTTTCAGAAAAGACACTCAAATATTTATAGGTTTTTGAATTAGCGAATTCAACATTTAAACTGTGTGAATTTAAATTCACTTTCGATTTCGGTAAATTTTGTTAATCTCCGGTGCTTACATTTCTCGCTGCCGGGCGCGTTAAAGATGGTATTTGACCAAAGTATATTTTTCCCATTAATATTTCATTATCGCGTCAACTTTGAGGCTGTGATTTGAACTCGCAATTCCGGATAGAATGCTCTCGTACCATCACCTGCATTATAGTTGGGCACCGGATATCCGAAAAGAAACGAGTTTCCCGATATCTGGATATTCGAAATGCTATTGTGTAAAAAACTTAGAATGTTTCGCATTGTTTCACCATTAAAGTATCTGGCGCTGACGAAAAGAAAGCCAAATCTGAGTTAAAATATTGAACCACATTGCTGCACAGCATGATTTAAAATTTTGATTTCTTAAAACATGTTAAAATTAAAAGACTTCAGATTATGCGGGGTTCATGTTGTAAGCGGGTTAACTTGGGACACGTTTTGTCCCTATTAGACTATTGGGTAACATTTTGTCTGCTTAATAGATCCTGTATCATATTCAACAAATTCGTACTTGTCTGCTATTACATGTGAGGGTCCCCTTTTGTTCTTCAATATCATACGATATTCGAGGTGTCTGCTAATATCATATATTTTCAAATGTTTGCATACTTGAGTTAACATACCCAAATTGTCATGTTGAATGTCATATGATAATAGAATTTGAAATTTGATTTTTTTATATCTGAAGCTGTGGTTCTAATCGATTTTGTGTTGGAAACGATTTGCAGGCGCATATTTGATATTCAAAGCACATCTGTGCATCTGCCGTCCAAGTTATCAGTCATTTTATTAGCACCCAAAGATTACCCTGTCCCACTGAATATCATATGAATTCGTTGAAGTTTTGGAAATCATATGATATCCGCATAATGTCCGACAGTATCATGTGACATACCGTCCCTTGTACACATGATCATTTGAGAGCGGTGGTTTGTAAGCTGTCATATGACATTCGAGTTTTGTCTGTTGACCCGATATAAGAGCCCGAATTTTAATGTTGACGTCGAATCAGCATGGAACAAATCATGTCCCGCCTACCCAACGCGAACCCCGCATTAGCTTGTTCCTTATAGGAATAATGTCTTCGTATTTCTAAAATATTTCAAAATCAGCCCATTGAACAATTTCCGTCGATTACGCCCGTCAAATAAGTCACTCGAATAAGAGGGTGGGGACTGATATTTATTTGGCCTCTTCAGAGAGTACCTCTCCCTGTTATTCGGTTTTACGGACTATTAATTTTCAACTCGACCTGTGCCATTCTTCGTTACTGATATCCGGTATTGCAAGTATCCGTTGAATTAAAAGTTTTTTGCCTTACATCAAAAGCTTGAGCGATAATTCAGCGTTATACTTTGAAAGTACGCTTTAAAGTTTCCGACTCAGCTTTTATATATTTGGTCTTGGATTCATTTGTATGCGCTTCAATTACAGATGTGATATTTATGGACAGATACTCTATCCACTTACGGACTCTTATTAGCAGAGTGGGCCCATGTATAAAACGGCTGGAACAGTACTGTAACTATATTCCTAACCGTATGGATGAACCTATTCCTAAAGCCTAAGCCTAAGCAAAAAAATTAGTCTAAAGCTTAAACTGACTCTATTATAACCTCTTCGGAAAACGATCCCACCCTGTCCTATACATGGGCCGCAGGGTGCAACCGGAGGTAAAAAATAACAGAGCCGGACGTGGGGCGAAATTAGGTTGTCAAAATGGACACCGCCAGAGTCAAATTCAACTCACTGAGTCGCACATTTGACTCTGGCGGAGTAGAATTTGACGCAGTTTGCGTAGTCTCGTAGAGCCTATTTCGGAGACAGTCAATTTGACTCACCATTGTTTGCAGTGTAGAAATATTCAAAACATATTCTACTGCTTTAGACTTCTTTAAAACTCAGAAGTCTTACATTGAATATTAGTCTACTGTTAATCTGAAACTTCACAAAATTGTTTGCGAGCTTTTATGTGTAGTGATTACAGGAGCCTTCAGCAATAATTTTTTTCAGGTCTGCACCAATAACGATTTCTATAACGAAAGCGACAGATGTTTACCGTAAACGGATATCCGGTACACCCTGCTGAGGACCTGAAGCCCTACAATTCTTTTCTGGTTACACTCTACTTATGCTACAACACCTGATATGCCGGCGTTCGTGTTTGGGCGCAAATGATTTTACTAGTGGCCAAACTGGCCATAGCGTACTACTTTTGTCACCCAAGGATCCTATACAGGTCCGAAAAGAAGCCCAGCACGCTTAACGTAATTAAAACACTAAATTTAATCCACAGTGCTGAACAAACAGATTAAATTGTTCATTCTTCGACGCAAATATTATAGAAATCGATATAGGTATATGAACAAAGACACAAAACAAAAAACTTATTTTTTAAATTACAATTTAATTTAAATTTTTAATATATATATTGTGGAATGTTAGTTGTTTCGTTTGGAATTTTAGTGTTGCATGGGCATGCGTCAGCTTGCAAAAATGGCTCAGAGATGATCGCAGGCCGCCCAATTTCAACCGCTGTGCCGATAATACAAGCTTTCTAATCAAACAGTTTCGAATTTGCAGCATTTAATAAAATATAATTTCGATACACAAGTTGGAGCCGCATAAATTAGTATTTCAATTACATTGGATTTGATGTTACATTTTTACAACTTTTACTGTTTTCTTCGTTCTGGCCTTTGTAGAAACATCCTCAACATTATTCACACTCGATAATCGTTCCACTGTAATTTCTTCATTAGATTCCACTAGAACGCATTTAATATACATAAATTATTTAGATTGTGTTTACCTAGTCGTACAGTAGACACATGTTTTTCATAAAATGTTACTTGTTTGTCAAGGTGCAACCGGAATTATAAAATACCGGGACCAAAACCGGAAAGCTAAAAAATACCGGAACCGGAGCCGGAAAATAAAAAATATTGGTTACCGAAAAATTCATTTATAGCGCTATTTTATCGCTTTTAATGCTGTAAACACCCTATTTAGAATGCCAAAATCCTGAAACAAATACAGTAGGTGGAAACATATGATAAATTATGGAGTACGGCACCAATTGAAAATTTTGGCAATGCACGCTCGGACAATTTAAGATAAATAAATTAGAATAATATGCCAATTTTTCTTAAACTTTCGTATAAGAAAAATTTTTCAATACCGGAAATACCGCAAAATTCCGGTGAAAAAATACCGGATTTCTTACCGAAACCGGATCGTGAAGAATACCGGATTTCCCTACCGGAACCGGAATTCCGGTTGCATCCTGTTGTTTGTACAATATGGCATTATGACCATAGCTGTTGTCCTTAAGTAGTAAACTCTGACATGCGTAATGATAAGCGAAGTAACACTAGCTGTTTAGTCTAGGAATCTCATGTTAAACTTTATTCAATTAAATAATAGATTTTGTACAGGAATATACTCAACGCGAGTTCCGTTTAGAATTTGACAATATAACAAAGCTTAAAAAATACATACTTCTTAAAATTAGTGCATGGTGAATATATATTCTTGTTCAGAACGCACTGCAAGCCGGATAAAACGCCAAAAAATCCGGTTAGGGGGCATGAACGCAACATGTGCTTACGCGTTTTCTGCGTTATGTTCATTCATCATAAACTTTGAACCCACCTACCTGCAGGTAATGATCGAGGGCAATCACGTTTCAAATGATCCGTTTGGCCGCAAAGATTGCAACAGCCTCCTAAACAGGTGAAACCCAACAAAATGACAGCTGATAAAAATAATTTCGAACGTCATCATCAACTCTAAACAGGTTGTTAACAAGCGACAAACCTAAATATTTCCTGCTTTAAATTAAAAATTTCAAATCTGATTAGTGATGTAACGCATGAAACGCAATTGCTAAAACTCGCTACGCGTACTGCTAAATCGCACGCTTTGCGAATTTTGAATCGTGTCAATATTGTTTTCGACGGACATCTGTCAAACTTAATATTACAAACGACATATCAAGTTCCACTGGGTAAAAAATATAGTCACTGAAATTATACATACCGTATGGATATGCACCATTTGGGTTTTTCAAACACTGTCTTGATATGTGTCCAATCTCGCTGCATATGAAACATTTGGCAAACGCATATTCTAAAAAATGCCATGAAACGTGCATAAGCAACACACAATACTAAAACAATCGTCTTTAGGTGAAGACCCTCCGGCAAAAAATAGACCTTCAGCTCCGGTAGAAATTTTGCCGTAGTGCAATTGTTTTATAGTTTTACAAAAATTGTACCGTTCGATACTTACGTTTGGCTAAAACTTGATAACAAATTGTCGGGATTTCTTTAAAAATAAACCTAAAACCAAGATTTTTGACAGCGATTTATAGATTTTTCCTATAATTTCCAAATTAAACATTGTTTAAGCTACCTAATTTCGCATCACCTCCGGCTTCACCAAGTTTTATTGACTTCGGCTACAGATCCGGTTCCGGTATTTTTCACCAGCGGTTGCACAATGGTAAACAGGACACACCGCTGCACAGCATACTGTCAAACTATGGAAAATATACGGATACGAAATTAATGAGCAACTAAGGCTTTCATAATTTTAAAATAAAAAATTTACCAACAAATTAAAACTAGATTCAAGCTAAAATAACTGTCAATGTTTCTAGGTCGGACAAATTTGTAGTAAAATTATGATCTTGTTACGCATACCACAAATTGTACTGACAGACAAATAATAAGGCATTTTAAAATTTTAATAATTAAACTAAGTTTTCCATTTTCGTTATTTTTACTACCCGTTTACACTCAAGACTGCAATAAAAATGATGGCTGACAAACCATTTGCAGTCACAGACCTTTAGCTTTAATTTGACAATGTATCGAAGTATGTCCAGGTTCTCCGCACTTGTAGCAAAGAACACCAGCTAACGCTTCAGTATCCCCGTCTGTTTGAGGGCATTCTGCGACACTATGGCCTATCTTGCGGCAAAGAAAACAAACCTAAAATTACCAGATATTTGTTAGCGGTAACTTACAATACAGATAGCGAAAATCTGTAACTAACTATTAAGTACCAATGAACAGAACAATAACTGAAGCTGTAAGCGTAGATGACTTTTGTAATTAATAACGCTTTCTTACAGAGCGTATTCAATGCAAAAATCCGCCGATTGTTCTGAAACACTCTATAAGCATACGGATACTCAGTTCACGTGCAAGGATTGTAACAAAGAGTAAAAAAGTTTGCTCTTGCAAGCCTGGACAAACAATTGGTTTTAATATAACGCCTAAAATACACAATGCACTTTATTCAACATTTACTAAATTACGAAATTACCTGTCCCTTTGTTTTTGCAAGACGTCGTTTTACTCGCCTTCTGTGCTTCATTAAAATTATATCTGCATTTTTGCGAGTCAATCCATGCTTCGAACGCCATTCGGAAATTTTTTGACGAAGTTGTTCTTCGCTTAGCGCATGTAAATCAAGTTCCGAAATATAATCACTGATATTAAATGATTTATTACTTGATGACGCAACGTTGATTTCCGCACTTTGCCTTTCAACTGACATTTCGCTCAGTACACTGTTCAGCGGTATATTTGAACAAAATTTTTTGTTTTGCTGTTTTTTCGGCTGAATTTCACAGATAGCTGCGCGTTGATTTTTTCTGTCGTTGCTATTTTTGGCTGCGTTTTTGATACTTGCACTTACTACTTTTGCATTCGAGAACTCAAGACCTGGTTTCAGATTTTTATGACCATTTGAGGTTGTCTTCGCCGACTTTACCATTGTCACTATTGTTGAATTAAATAAAATAATATCTGAAATCTGTATAATGCAATCAGTTTCACATAGAGGAATAAATGACGATTGAAAATGACAACAGATTCTACCAGCGATGTGCACATTACATTTTTATTAGGAAATTTTCAATTCTGGCATTCGGACGCCGTTTTATTTGCGTTGCGGTATCTTTAATAACACGAAGACCAAGAATAGTACAGCCGGGGATCAACAAATCTTAATAGAGCCAGACATTAAGCACTCTTAGGCATATTAAAATTGATGTTGAATTTGCTAATTTAACAATTATCTGTAAAGTGTAGTGTCCCAATATTTATTTCAAGACACTTTTCGAGCAACGTTGACAATTAAGCTTAAAAATGTCTGAAAGCTATAAACCAACTAAACGAAGGGCACATGTTTTGTAAAAAACGCAAAAATGTCACTAAACGAAATTGTTACCAGGTTCATTTTTGCCGAAGCCGGAGACAGACTTCTGATAGCACCTGGTACCTTGCTGCAACCGGAGGTGAAAAAACCAGAGCCGGAGGTCAGGAAATTTTGCCCAAGGAGATGAAGTATAAATTTGGCAATAATCTGGCGTTGAATTTGCTAGAACGTGTTGCCAAAATTTCGTTAGGCTTTTCTAAAAATCTTGGCAATCAGTGCTTGAAAATTGCCTTAAATTACTAATAACGCCATCGAACGACACAATTTTATAAAATACGAAAACTTTCACTAACGAAATTACCGGAACATCCGGTAAAAATTTTAACGGACACTGTTATTTTCAAGAACTTGTACAATGTCTGTTTCCAGATAAAGTGCCAGCCTTATTCCAAGTATGACATCAAAAGAGCAGATTTTGCGATGGCCACAAATATGAATACAACTTCTGTTGCGCTATTCGTCCCATGTATAGATCATGGACGGACCCTTTTCCAAAGGACTGCAATGGAGTAAACTTAAGCTTCGGACTAATATTTTCGTTTAGGCTTAGGGGCCAATGTAAGAAACAGGGCCATAGTAGGCAGTAAACGCATATTACTATGCCGGCCTATGTTACTGTAAGGGACGTGCAAGTTTGTGGTGGGTTTATAAAAGAATAGGTTTAGACTGTTTTATATTGCTTCATTTAGTTTTAGCAAATGCTGTGTTGTACGAAGTCTCGCAATTTTTTTCCTCAAAACTGTACCAAAATTTAAAATAAAATGCTACAAACAAATAAATTTTATAAAACTATGCAAAATTTGACCACCGAAATTCCCGGAACCTCCGACTGAAATTCTACCGGAGTCGAAGAAACGTTCCGGCCCTTATCTTTTACATGGGCTGCCTAAGCCAAGCAAAAATTCTATTCTAGTCCCACAAAAAATCGTTCCGCCCTTGATCTCTACATGGGTCGCATAATATACTACTGTTACGACCATATCTGGATCATAAAATCACAATAGCATACCGCGTTATCGAACTCACTTCACAATGTTTCTTCAAAAACATAGTGTGATACATACGACATATTCTAGCCGATTAAGTCTAATAATTTCTAGTACAAAATACGCGAAGTTTAAAAATTTACTTTCAACAATTATATGCATATATACAAAGGGCATACATGACATTTATATAGATGAATATCGGTTGTATATTTAAACGCTAAAAACCGCATACGCTTATATCTTATACCTACTGGTTTGAATTCAACTTAAGCCTTCAGGATTGGGCAGATGATAAAATCCAAAGGAACAACAGATTTTTTTACGGTTTGTTTGCGGACAAGTGGAAAAACAGTAGAACCTTGTACATATAAACTCATATTTAAATTTCCAAAACCTTTATGGGCAACACTAGAAAAATTGCATATTAGAAAAGTTGTCTTGCTCTTAATAAATTTTCCTACCCACTCTATTAATTAGTTTGCGCCTTTGTGGTGAATTGCAACTTTCATTTCAAGTTTTAGAATAAACGCTATACATAGCATTTTAAAAACTAGGTATATATCTAAGAAAAACATTGTTCACAAATTGTTTAGCACGAAACGAAACAAAGAAATCCAAAAGCGTCGGATTAATATTGAAAAAGCGTTTGCTTATAACTCAAAACGGATATATATCTATCCGTTTTCCTATTTCATTAGCTCTGTTCATGGGATTCTTCAGACCTGGGCCCGGATACTCTTAAATAAGTATCCAACTCTTTTTGGTATTGTAGCATTGCCAAGTTTTCTTCGCGTTGCTTTTTCTTCTGCATATCTCGTTCAATTCCGTGCCGCAATCTTACTTTTTCTCTTTTTTGAAGAACATGAACATAATAGATAGTACCTGCAATACAATGCAAAGTCAGCATAAACACGAGCAAAATGGCAATACACGTTGCGTGCAAACCAAGCAATCAACGAAAACTACCATAATATGCCAAAAAAAGTATAAAGTAACATTTAAAAGTATTATATAGATGTGCCGGAAACGAAAAACTAAGAGTATGAAAACCGAAAAATGCTTTTATTACAAAATATGTAAACGAAGTATATATCAATATTCAGCTTTTAGTCATGGTTTTTGTAATTTTGATGACAAAATAATTGCCATCCGTAAGTATTAAGTTAAGAATAGTTTGTTGAACCTTTTTATTAATCAAGCAACTGCAGACAATTATGTACTACGATTACTTGAAGCATTCCTCGCGTGAATTTGTCAAATTAGTTTGGACTTAAACGTTAACAAACACTTTTTATTCAGAACGGATATATGTCCAACAGTGTGCAACCGGAACTCCGATAAGAATTCTAATTCAAAGCTGGTTCCTGTTCCTAGTCCGATTAGGCATAGAGGTATAATCTGATTCGAATAAGACTAGGGATTGAAAAGATATGGGCTCTGAAAATTAACAGGCCTAATTTCGATATAAACTTTCTGTTCCAATTCTGATATAATCTAGTTTCGCTTTACACCCAGATATCAGTTTACACGTTATCCAAACGACGTTGGTCAAAAAACTCAATTATCATGTAAAACTAAAAAAATTGATAACCAAATAATATGCATGTCATGGACTAACCAAACGAACCCACGGTAGAACAAACGAAAAATATTTGTGCCTTGCGCATCCTGTGATTTATTGATAAATTTCAAACATTGCACATGCTTTATAGCAGACGACACAATTAAGTCATATCTTGCGACATAGACGAGACCAATATAAACCTTTTCCTGTAAAAAGAGCAAAATTTGCAAGTATGCGCGGTATTAAGACTGCTTTAAGTCGAATAGTTGAATGATCTGCGAATTTTTTTCGTATACAGGCTAATTTACATTTTACGCAGCACTGCTCATAACAACGCATATTAATTATAGATGGGCGTTTAGCTTTAGCCAAGTGAAAAATTTGCATCCAATTCGCACCGTCAGATACTAAATTTTTATTACCTTTGCAAGAAACAAAATCTACTTATATACATATGACAAGTCGTGTCGCGAGATTACATACTGGGCGTCATTTAAAATTCTGACCGCTCTTGATTTAATAAGACGCCAAGCCTAACTGAGTAGGATGCTAATTTGTAAAAGGCTAGCTTGCAAATCTGGCAATCTGTGATGTGCCCATTTGAATTTCCCATGACACAGAACCCATAAGCTTATACCTTTTGAATTCAAGCCCCTTACGCTAAGCGATTTCTAACAGTCCAATATCAGCGATTCTAGCTGTCTGAATAATGAACAACTTAATGTGGGGTTGGGGGCGACAACTCCATCTTGCCTATAATGTTCTTTCAAAATGCGGAAGATTCAAAAAAGCCGCAGCCTCTCCCGCGAGAGAGAAAAAGCAAAAAATTGCTTCAAAAATTTTGATTGTTTCAGAAAGTTTCCTCCTACATTTGTGTCGTGAAATTAATAGTAAATTAGGTGCGCTAAACCAGTCATCAAACGCAAAAAATGACGCAATTCAACTCAGCGCGTCGCTTTTACGCAATAATATACATGAAAAAATTACAGATTTCTTAACCGTTGAAAATCGGTTCCACAGTAGTTCATAAGATCACAAAAAGTGAAAGTATGTAGTATATATTCATGTCTTAAAACTGAACTTTAATTGAAATTATCAGAGCAGGTTATGAGGAGCCAAATCGGCATTATGTTCCGATATATTAAGACTAGAGCGAGACCTAAAGATTTGGACCAATTTTAGTTTAACAATGTAACACGTCACTGAACGTATCCAAGTTAAATGTAGATGCGAGGCAACTACATTGCCAATGTCTGCGTAAAAGATCTGGACCAATTACAACACATTGGTTTGGTTTTAATTGTATTCTACTTCATCTCAGGGTCCAGAGATATATAAAGACCTCGAGCGCAAGAATTCTAATCTCTGGTTGTACTCATGCTACACCACAGGCAAACAGAACATTGCCGCATTTGCCGCACAAAAATCCACACTTTTTATCGCTCAATTTTCACATTCACGTTTTGACAACATTTCGAACATCTTTATTTAATCATATTCTATAACAATGTGCTATAATCTTCAGCTTCTTGTCCTCACAAATATGTACCACAGAAAATGTAGCATGCATGCCCTTTAAACGACATGACCTGTGGAAGACAGAAAAAAGAAATTGCGCTTATTGCTTTAGCTTTGCTGCGGCAAAATCTTATAACCATTTATTGTTCTGTTTATACACTTTTCGTACAAACAGCAAAGCAAGAGTCAGAGGTGGAGGAACCGTGACGAACTTAAAATCACCACATAATAATATTATTTAAAACTAATAATTTTGTCAGCGATAGAGTAATAGTATATTACATGGTGCAAACAAAGGCTAAAAATATGCACCAGAGCCGGATGCAACGAAACTTGCCAGAGCCGTGGACCAACAAATTTTGAAACTCAATTCGCTACCGGGCGATGAAAAGGGTTAAACCTTTTGATTTACACTTATTTTTGTCACCTCTCGACAATTTCTCATCAAAAGCGTACTATAAGTTAAAAAACAACGCGCCAAACAAATAATTTTTGTAAAACTATACGAATTTTTAGTACCGAAATTGACGGAAGCTCTGGCAGAAGCTCTATTGGAACCGGAGATCGATTATCAATTTTGTAGCAAAGCGGAAAAACACAACACGAGCATAATATATAAAATAGAAATAGAAATGAAAACAAGCCATATGGTTTATATTTACAGATAGCAATATTTCATTTTATTAACCAAACTTTATTACAAACCGTTTGAACACCGTACTTATTTATTTTGGACCATGAACGAACAACAAAGAAGACTTTTATGAATATGGCTTCATTGTTTGGAATGTTTGTCGGAAATGTTGCTGCTAAAATATTAAAAAGTTATTCGATTCCAAATTCAAAAGGGTTAAAATTTTAACATAAACATTTAGATTCGTGAAATAGCACCATTCGTAAATATCATTCATCGATTAGTTTCGTCTAGATTTGCATCAAAATATTTGAACGCTACAAAAATAGCCAATATCATTTCATCAACAAATTCACTTTTGTTTACGTGGCTATGATCTGTTGCGGCTTAGACGCCGCGGTGGTACCATCCGCAACTTTGAGTACTACTTGTTACTAAATATACACCACAATTCTCTTATAGGGATTTGTTGCAAATAAGATAGACTCACCTGTTCAAAGTATTCGCATTTTCCGCAGTCAGCATAGGCAAGTCGCGAAACGTCGTTTTCTTACTGGATTTCGCCACACTTTTTCCTTGACTTTGAGCGGAGAGCTCAGATTCTTTTACAGGGCCACTTTTCGATAAAGCTTCTCCGGTGGCACTAGAAGAAGTTGTTGCTACGGCTGCAGTAGACACTTTCCTAATAACAGCAGTTGACTGGTGACCAGCCATAACCCATAACTGGTCATCTTCAGAAATATCACGCGAAACAGCGCCAGGCGGGAATTCAGACACCGGGGTTGAGCGTGTACTAAAACTGGCAACAGACGCTGATGCACCTTGACTCGCAAGATCTGTGCCAGATTCTTTTAGATATCCTACAAATAAAAACCCCACCATATTACGAAAACTACTAGTGCGTGCATCAGGGTTCCACCGAAATTCCAGTTTCGTCCGGAATCCCTACGAAATTTATTTAAATTCATGCTTCTGTTCCAGTTCCGGCAGTGAAAGACGCAGGTACCGTAATATTTATGGTTTTGTGGCAAATTATGCAGAATAAGCTTAGAAATAAAAAATATACGTCGCAAAAATTTCGCTGAAACTCAAATTCTTTTCACAACTTGCGTTACGTTTACAGATTCCGCATCTTTTAAAGTGTTCAACGCATGTTTTAGTAGAACATAGAAAACTGGCTTCCAAAAACGTAAAACAGCTGATAACGACATTAAATTTTTTAAGCATTTAGTCAGTTAGAATTAATTCGGCGCTGAAATAGATTCGAAATTCCTGTTCCGGTGAAAAATTACGAAAACAGAAATGGAATATTACGTGCTTATGTTTAAGTTAAGTTAATACGTCTTGGCAAACCAACCAATGTGCCTCTTCTATAGCAGGAGCCAGCATATTACGTACAACATGGCAAACGTAAATAGCTTAAGCCGGAAATGAAAGTGCTCACAAAACCAATGAAATATATAATCAATGCAAGCTCACCCATTTTTTGAAATTTTTTCTCAGCTATTAATTTTGGAAAATGAAACATTGAACAGGTGACACCCGTTTAAAATAAAATTTTTTTCTACTAGTAGCCACAACTGAATCTACTGCACTGTTTCTAAAATGATACAGCAACTTAAAACAATCTTCCAACAAAAAAACGAAAAAAAATCAAACAAACGAAAAAAACTAAGGCACTACAGTGGTTACTCGGATAATAGCTGAAACTAATGCAGCAACAATGTCGGTATCTCAACTAAGTTTTTAACCTGTATATCATAAGACAGCAGGGAAAAATTGAAATGTAGGTACATACACCAGCCTAGATAATCGAACTTAAAAACATATGTAGCTACTACAAAAGCCTTTGCTTACGGTATATCGGGTTGTCTGAAAAACTAAATAATATTACATAACTAGCGACCCAAATTTGAATATTTATCCGAAGGCACTTCAACACATTACTCGTAGTTTTTAAAAGAGCATAAAATGAAAAATAAGCTAGGTCTAGCTAGATTAATACGTACGTGATGAACAGCACACATTATGGTTTATAACTATGACACTGGTGCGTATCTGTCAAAATAATGATTATTTTAGGTTCGAAATTTAGTGCTTTCTCGTGATAAAATTTCCTATTTCAGTGAAAATTTTGATATTCGCAACTGGAATAGTTCGCTAGTTTGCGAATATATCGCTAACTGGCATAGGTGTAGCCAGAAAAAATGTAAGTGGGTGGGAAAAGAACGACCAGCTACTTTATACGTGTTTTCGAACAGTAGCATTGAAGCAAGTTTTTCGTTTCAGACATTTTCATAAGCGGGACCCTTCCCTTTTTAAAATTCCAGAAAAAATATGAGAGAGAAAATTGCCCTTATTCCCCTTGACTGGTAATCAGTGCTATACTCATTGTAGAATATCAGGCATGATTTTAAACGCATCATGCAAATTGTAGTTTGTCAAATTAATGCCATAGTTCCGCGTAATAGCATGGCAACCTTGCTCTGCTACAATTAGATGAAACACTAAACAGAATGTGCCCATTTATTAATTGTGATTTAATAGTCAATCACAAGCATTTGAGTAGACCATAATATTAATTGTCCAAGAAGACAAAAAATGAAACAAAAGCAAAAAGTAAACCCAAATAAAACGGTGTTAAAACACCAAGAAGTTTCATACTTGACACAGTGTTAGGTGAATTTCATTTGAACTTTCTCACCTAATGATTTGGTTTTTCGTAATTCCTGAAACAACGAATCCGATGAGTCAACATGAAACATCTTTTCTCGCCGACTTGTCCTAAAATGTTTTAAAGCAACATTTTACCCAAATTTCTTAACTATTTAAAGTATTCTACTCAAATTAATGCCTTAAAAATTCACCAAGTGAATACAATTCTTTAAAGCAACAAGCAAAATTTTCCCTTTTTATAACTAACACATGCTACAAATGATATGAAGCTAAACCAAATAATGATTTTTGTTAAACAAGTTTTTTTAAAAATCTGTATTGTAATAAATTAAATAAAGTGAATTTTCTTGCAAAAACACTGTTTAGGCAATGTATATATTGCCAAAAATATAAAAATTAACAATTGTTACAACCTACGAAAACTGTTTACTTACCACCGAGATTTCTCATAATCAAGCTGCTGTTTTAAAAACATCGCACCTTTTAGCATTTCATGTATATGGCTGAAAACCGAAGATGAATTTTTCATGTCATTAACGGCGCTGAAATAATTAAACAATACACTATAAATTAATCACGTCATACCGTATAACCCCATGCAGTGACGGACAGAATTAAGTTTAATCTCAATCGCGTCACAGCGATTGCTCGTTTAATTGGACGCACCCGCTCGGAAACGCGATTTGACCTGCTCGCGGTTACTACACCCATAACAATAACAGTCGTTGCCGATATACGATTAAATAAATTTGCAATTTTTGTAAACACGGTTACCATACTGCAACTTGAAACGTGACTGTAACCGCGTGTTTAGAAGTGACTAGTGGCGGGAACGTTAATGACTGTAAATACATCCTATTCTGCCGCTATGGTATTAAAAACTTTGCAACTCAGCCTAGTCTGTACGCCTAAAACGACACTGCAGTAGAATTTGCAACACTATGAGTACAAAAGTGTCTTTTTAGCAATGTCCATAAAGTGGAACAACAGCAATAGCAATATACCACGCGAGTATTTCGGTGCACGTCTAGATCACGCTTACGTATTCGGTTTCAATACTCCAACAAAACGAAACGTACTCAATAGCATTCTCAACATCAAAACATGCGCCCATCAATCCTGCTTGCAGTTTCGCAGCTTCCACCTGTAACATTGACCGGTACTGTTAAAAAAAGTGTTGGTAGCACCTATCACCAGGTGGTGATAAATCTGGACTGTTGAACCAATGAATGATGCAATTAAATATTCAGTACTTTTCGTGCATTTGATTGACGCTACTTCTGTGTAATTTTGAGATCCGTAATTGCAAGAGTTGGTCAGTTTGAAAATCCATCGCTAAAATCGTTTCGAATTTTCAACACAAAACAACGCAAAAATATTAACATTAATGTGTGCAGAGCAATCAAATTTGACATGGTTTAGCCACGCTCCTTACCTTTTTCTCGACCAATATCGGTAACGATTTCCGCACATGTTCTTGCAATCTATAAAGTGCTAGAGAAGGCTCATGACTCAGCAAGTGGAGTGCTTCTGAAGTTTTTTCGGCGACTGAAAAAAGATAAGCAATGCGTTATACAAAAAATAATTAAACACATTGTCAAAAACACATTGTCAAACTGTAATCTGCACTAATAGCGAAAATACAATTTCACAACAGTAGCTAAAACACAGAAAAAATTAAACTGAATTGAACAAAGTTTACCTTTTTGCGCACGAGAACTTAATTCTGGGTCGAATTCTGTTGCACTCGTCATCTGTCCGGACACAAGGATCTGGACATTTTATACCAATCGCAGTAGCAAGCAACTGGTTACACCAGTTCTGCAAATAAACCTATATTAAATAATTAGAGGTTAGTTAAATAAACGTGTTAGTCTTACATCAATCTTTAGATCTGAAAATAAGGCAACGGTTTTCGACATGGTACAAACGCTGATGAATACTTGCAAACGAAACATAATTCCAACTTCTATGTTTTGCTATTGACCAAAAATGTTCTGCAGCATTTCGGTTTCTTCATAAATTTCGACAAAAACCAGCCTAAACTTCAAACCAACAACAACACACTACCGTAATGTCCGACTTGGTAGCTCGAAACAATACTACTCGGCTGAAACCGAGTGTTAAGCGCATAGTTCAATAAAAATTACAATATAGGTCAGTGTTACTTTTGCCCGCATAAATTGATAATTTTCTACTTAATATTTTAACAGGTCAGAACTGTAGTATATATAAGCATATTCTAAGCCAAAAAATGAGCTTGTACCTAAGCCTGAGCAAAAAAATTTGCGTAACGTTAAGGTTTTGAAGTCCAACAGCAATACGTTGCGCCCCTGAGGTTTACATGGGCCATAAGCAAGATCACTAAATTTAGATCTCAGTCCTATACTGTCGTCCAGTGCAAAAACCAGATATGTCCAATTTGGGGAATTTTGACTTTTTTTACACTTTCTAGACCAGAAAAATGCGTAGAATCTGATGGCAATGTTAGGTTTCCCGTATATCCAACAAATAACGTTACAAACCCACATGCGCTGTGTAGAAAGCATGTATGTCCAGAACTGCAAAAACCGTGTATGTCCGGTAAAATTCAGAAATGTTGAGGACATACACGGTTTTTACCAAGAAATTTCACAAAATACCACCGTGTATGTGCGTTTGGTCAAAAATTGATCGCTTAAGAACCGTGTATATCCATAATTTTGGCATACACGTTTGTGTATACCACATAAAGACCAAATAATAGCCGTATATGTCCATAACACAGAGTTACAAATGTTGTCTTTTTATCAATACGGCGAACAGCTAGTTGTTACGGTTACGTATATGCCGATAAAACATTTTTTGGGAAGGACAGATATTTTCTAGGGAGTGCCCCCCTGTCGTCCCTCTGGCTACAGACAAGGTACAGACTTTGTTTTTGTTAAATTATGGGCACCAAGCTGGATATGATAAATACAACTTCAAATTAAGAACACAAATCTCATGTTCCTGTCTCATTTTCGTTTGCAGTAGGGGCGCACTATGCCACATAGTTTTGTTCAGATCAGTCATGTGTGTAGCTTTGATCTTGCTTGCTTCGCTAGCGAGGTTTCGTTCTCTTCTATATTGCACAACATAATCTGCTTTGTCATTTTGATTTGGATTAGATGCTACGCCCCTTTTTGTACTATAGTTGCGGATGTTTGCATCCGCAACAATTAAGTGCGGATACATATGCCTTAACCTTTTTTTGCATGAATAGTTTCAATTTAATATAAGATATAATTTCGATCGAAGATTCTATCCCAATTTTCACAATTGGGAGCAGTTTACCATGACTACTCGGCTGCAGGAGTTTGACCCTCGATTACGAGGGGGCTCTCACGTCTATGAATGTGCCGATACCAGGGTGCAACCGGAATTCCGGCTTCGTTCAGGAATCGTCTAATACATACCTGACGGACAAAACCAGTTAAATACTCGGCCTGGTTCGCTTAAACCGGTCAGCACCTTTCCGTAAACCGGACCGTTATGAATTTTCGACCAGCCCGGTCCAGTCCATATTAATATTAACAGTAATGACATTTCGAAGTTTAATCTAAGGACGTTGTTCATAGTTGTATCAACTGCGTTGATTGTATTTGTTTAATTTGCGCCGAATTTTTGAGGACTCTAGTCGCAAGCTGTTTTTTGCACCATGAAATTTGATATATTGTATCTTGCAATGCTAGCGTATCTCCATTGCCGGGTCAGGGGTGATAGAGGTGTATACCCAACCAACACTGCCGAGCTGAAAAGGATCGAGGGATGGAAATCGAAATTAAACAGTTTGCGCGATCAGCCCAATTTACAATTTGAAACCTTAAAATATTTCCTGAACACTTAAATTCCGTAATTTCGAAACACAGCTGGTTTTCTTCAACACCGAACAATCCTAGATGAATTTGTTTGTTTTCCTATCATCAGACGAAACTGAAGACCACCCTCACTATAGGTATATTCAGCCCGTCGCAAAATCCATGCATGGTGATATCTCAATGGACATCACCGTTTTGTTCTCTAAATTTCACCGAAAACATTGATATACAAGGTTAAAGATCTGGGCCAATGTATAAACCAACCAGGGGCGGAACAGTATAAGCATATCCATAAGCCTAAGCGTAAGAACGAGCATATTCCTAAGCCTAAGCCAAGCAAAAAATTAGTCTAAAGCTTAAGCTTTTTTAGTCTCGCAGGAAAACGTTCCACCCCTGTTCTTTACATGGGACATGATCTGTAACAAGTCCAAACAAACTCCCATTTTGAAGAGTAGTGCAAGTCCACAAATTTTAGTTATTAGATCACTAGTTTTTACTAAATTCACCGAGACTAACGAATTTTTAACGCTGTTGAACGCTGATTAACGCAGGAGCGACAATTTATTATGCGAAATTTCAACAGATACTTGAAAATTCTCTGAGTTAAAACACCAAACCTCTGCCTTCTCGAAAGTCACTTTCATGGACATACACCATTTTTGTACTGTACGGTAGTATTGCTCAGCAGTTTATATAAACTAGAAGAAAACCGCAACAAATAAAATTTACTTGGAGACACCAACTGCTCAATAGAGAGAACTGCAAAACTAACGCTGTAGTAGACACCGCCGTCATTAAAAACGAGTTAAACGATTTGACAAGAACACCAGCCTACTTCTCAAGACCATGTAGCTCGTTTTTACCAAGCTAAACCCTCAATCGGCTATTACACCAAATAAAGACGGCATAGAAACCGTTCCACAAACCATGTTCCGTTAATACTTCCTCAACCAATCAAATTTCGGATCAGTTAATCTGCGATCTTTTTTCAACTCCGGAATTACATATTCATCATCAGGAGGCAACTCGCCACTAGATATAGCACGCTCACGCTCAGCTTCGACTTCACGAAGGCGTGGATCTATCTGCCTCTCTAGTTCATCTTTGTTTTCAAAAACCCACAAGAGTTGTTCCCGCTCCGAAATTTCACTACGCTCATCTGCTATCTCTTTCAAACGTCGTTTCTTCTCAAACAATGACACCTATAAACGTGTACGACGGATGCATATCAATAACATGTACAACAATTCGTAAACCTAAATTATAGACAAAATACTGCAAAATATAACAATCAAAAACAATCCATAATGCATTATCCAATCTTACAACGTAAGAAATCCCATTAATCTAATAAATTAAAGTTTTTCAGTATGTATGTATGTGGACAAATGGGAACACAGAGCAGCTCTATCTTTTTGCTGGGAAATCATTCGATAAGGTGCGTGCTCTTAGAAAAAAACCACATTACCTTGATTGTACTGCTAAATTTCGTGTTGCAATAAGGCCTGGCATGCACAAAAGCAATAAAAAGTCCTGTAATAAAGCTAACCTTACCTGGTTGTTGATTAATCTTTCTCTTGTTTTACTCCATTCTGAATATAGTTTTGACTGCTTTTCAATATTACTTTTTTCTAACTCGGGCAATAAATCATCAAGAGTATCTCGAATGGAATCTTCTAAATCTCCCGTGATGATGTTTCCTGCTTTATCAAACACATCGAACATTTCCTAGAAATCAAGATCCAAAGCCAACCGCTAAACCGAGCGTAGAGTTTTAGTCATTAGAAGTAACTACTTGAGTGAGTTTCCCTAAGCCATTACAACCAATTGCAGCAATTTTTGCTAAGAAATACAATATCTATGCCTACACACCTGGCCGGTGTATAACGTTTTCTGTCTTTTGGCCGTTTTCTGGGTTTTTAAAAGCCATCTACGACCAACATAATATTATACAAGCATCTATAGCACGATGCCTACACACCTGTCAGGTGTATAACATTTTCTATCTTTTGGCTCATTTCTGGGTTTTTAAAAGCCATCTACTACCAACATAATATTATACAAGCATCTTTAGCACGCTAACTAAAGATTGAAGATCAAAATACTTCTGAACAGGACACATCAGTTAATGCGTTTCAACAATAATTAGTTTTTTAGAATATATACCTCAAGCTCACTGATGTCAGCTTTAGTGCTAGCTCCAGCATCAGCAGGTGTACCGTCTTCCTGAGGTAGCCCAGAAGGATCTGGTTTCGTATCATTTTCAGAGCAGTTAACAGGTGATTTCGAATCATTGGATTTCATCACACCGACACTCAGCTCCTTCTTAGCAGCGGATATCTGTAAAAAATAAGAGTACTATGAATACCAGAAAACAGTAAACTGCAACTGCGTGATCACACGAGTATACTTTGTTGTTAGATTGCTAGATAAAAATTGAACGATGCTTCGACCTGTTTGGACACAGTTGGTCTGTTACACAGTCTCTGAAAACTATAATAACTGAACTAACATCTAGATGACTCTCCTATGAACCTATTCAGTTTCTTTACACTATTGTCAATAAAATGATTCACAGTTGTGGTTGTTCACTTTTTTTCATATGAAACAAAAAAATATTTGAAATTTAAAATCCAACTGGAATCAAAAGCTTCAAAATAAACCAGAGTCTAAGTACTAAAAACCCCAATGAATATATTTCACCTTTTGAAGATCTTATTTACAGTATCATTTCATGTGCAATTCATGCCAATTTTTCAATAACCTAACTTGTTTAACTAAGATAAAAACAAAAAAACAAAATCAAAAAACGTGAGTTTCAAATACGTATGACAAGGCTACTGTTATTACATAGCACTTACAGAGGAATCAAACAGAGACACTGAGTTTTCTGCACACTCATTCAAGACGTTTTTCACTGCTGATTTATCACCAAAAAGGGCATGGCCGAACAGGACTAAACTGGAAACTATTTCTGCTTTAGCACCAGTATGAGCTGAAGACCAAGCAAGGGTTTTGCCAATTAGTTGTCGTGGATTGGTCAAGTCAAAGTGGTTATCATGATGACGGTTTTTGAGCCACGGAAACCGGAAAACAATCTGAAGTTCAAATTTCAGCAAACAATTTTATGGCTTCGTTGAAAACACAATTAACGTAAAGAAAAAATAACTGTATGGTGATGAAAGACTAAGCTCGGCCGTCATGCACATTCACGCAGATGACAGAAAAACCGTTCCAAAAACAGTGCTACAAGAGATCTTGCAAGAACCAAGGAGTATGAAGCCGTTCATAAATTGTTTCACTGATGCTTTTTACCGCTAATTTTTTGTCTTGATGGCGAAAAAGGGACTGACCGCCCCGGCTGGCCCCCACCCGCGTACACCTATGAGAACGGCAATGTAGGTCGGATCGACTTCTGCGTAACATCCCGTTTACACCATATTATTGACGAACCCATAGGCTCGCAAAGTTGAACACAATATTAATAATAAAAAGTTATATACTTTCTACCCAAAAATTAGGGTATATAAATACCATAGTTTTCCAACTATTTCCGAATCTGCCTTCAAATATTGCATGAAAACACATTTTGCCCAAAATGCTTATGACGTACCATTTCTTCCTCATCAACTTTTTCCATTTCCACTTCATATGGATTCCATGGCTCTGGCTCAGGTAATGCAACATATCTAAGACAGCATATACAGCTTAGAAGATTAGTTAGCTGATTTTCGTATTGTTCCTGCAGTGTAAGAAATACTGCAACTTTTGCTGCGTCTAAAACAGTAAATGTATTCTAACCCATTTGAAAACACAATTTTAGTAACCATTGCAAATCTTGGTCAACTAAAACTTTCAAGCATAACTCGCTCATAGCAGTATTCTTTCGCATAGCGACATTCGAACATACATACAAATTAGAAACAACACCAAAGGAATCAAACAAGACTAAAAATTGAAGCCAAAAACATTTTTCCTAAAAACTTGATTAGATTGTCATCGCTATAAAGCAAACTAATATATAAACCAAATGTAAATTGTACCTCTGTAATTTTTTACTTCAAGGAAATGGTTCATCAGCATGTTTGCCAAATGACAATCCGGAAAAACACCGTAATTGATCTAAAAATTCGATTCGGCTTAACAATCAAGGTTTCCTCGAAAAAATTTTCTCCGAGTTCATGTTCACCATTAATATACAGACACCACAATCGAAGTCTAAAGAAATCCGATTAGCAATTTGTAAGACACACATAAAGTGTTCACGCAGTCCGTTACAGTTATTTTCAAAGGTTCGATTGTACGACATAAGTGCATACGATATGTAAAATAAACAAACTAAAGGAATCTCTAACATATTAGGTAACCACTAAATGTCAGAAACATACATCCTTAAGAATAATCCATCATTTACAGCAATAAATCAAATTTATATACATATCACTTACTGGGTCGTTTAAAACTTCCATAAATGTCTCTAAGCAATCGAATTCTAAGCATAATCTTCCAAACGCGTGATGCGTCGACTCCAGTAAATCAACGCCGCTTGAACTATGACGTATTCTGCAAAACATCAAACAGAAGGTAAAAATAAACATAAATTTATAATCCATGCGAAAATGATCGTGTTTTAAATCTAATCTCTTTTATTTTCTGATTATAACAAACCCGTATTGTTTAATTTACAGCATATAACTAGTGTCTCCTTGAGATGCTGTCAAGTGGAACGTGATAGCCCCAATACCTTAGGGAAGAGCTATGAGAAGCGAAATATAGATAAAGAATAGCGCAAACAGAATATGAGACGAATAGCGCAAACAGAATGAGGGTAGAAGTAAATGCTTGGCAGCTTAAAATGTTGGTTGCAACTCTTGACGCTCTCGCGAGGTACGCTGAATGAAATGTAGTGTCGCTACATCATAAACACACATACCTATATAGCAGCTCTTTCATTACATCAATATGGTCTTTGTGGTCAGCGCAGTGCATAGCCTGTATATACATAATACGAAAACTAAATGAGCTTTTAACCGGATAATGAAACGAACACATAAAAGGTTAAATGTACAACAGAAATATTTTAAATTCACTACTAAAAGTTTATAACGGGCAAGATGGTTTACGACATATTAGTTGGTATCGCAAGAACGTTCTGTGTTTAATTGTTTGAAGGTTCACAGCCACTAATTGGAAAATATCCTTATTAGTATTAATATCTAAATAAAGTTACAAATTTAATTTGTGGCACCAAATCGTTTCCAGAATTCATAACAGAACAAAACTATACTATTGAATTGGTAAGTGTATATATCCTCAAAATAAACTAAAAAACACATACCACGTCTAAGTCAACTGCGCTTAGCATCCTTTTTTCGACGAAATTTGAACGAATTTGAAAAATGCGTTCATCTTAAATAACTACAGGTTAATACAGTAATCAAACAGTATAAAAAATTAAAACAGTAATAAAACAGAGAGCGACCAATTCAAACATATATAGAATTTTGACCTACTATAGATACCTTTATCTCCGCCGGAAAACAGGCAGTTTTAACCACTAATTGATGTTCAGAACAGCTCATAAAGCACAATTAAAGCAAAGTAAATTTACAGCCAAACTCATATTCTGTGACACATTCAGTCTTAAGCGATGTTTAGCGCTTACAACGCCTACAATACGACTACAACCTACATTTCTCATTCAGAATAAACATCGACTGTATGATGCGCATTAGTTGGATATATGTATATATAAACGCAAATATGGCCTTAAAACTTTGCTAAACGACAAAATGCTGAATCATACTTTCGATGCCTCATTTAGACAGTAACCTCCTAAATTTCCGATAGAATGCAACAGTATAAATGCACAATTTGCCAACCAGCGAGCAACTCTCAAAACAGTACAGTTCTTGTCGGTGTGAAACGCATCAAATATAAACGAAGAACCATTTACATGATGGTTTTTCTTTTATGAATTTTTCCAGTTTACGCTTGTTCCACTGCTCTGTGACATAGTAAGCTTGCGACAAAACGCCTCTGAATGAGAGTCGCACAGATGAACTACCTGCAAATATAGAAGACAAATCCTTTCAGCAGTCTAAACATTATTAAACTAACCATATTATAAAAGTATTCGTTAGCCCAGTCATTAAGTGTATAAAATAAAGTTCAAAATTTTGCTGAGAACTGCGAAATGAAATTAGCGATCTTACCAAGACATGAACTAAGTTTTTTGTGCATCACCCTTCCCGCTGAATTCATCTTGAGTCGTTTATCCACACCGCGAGAATGACAAGTGTATTGTTGAATTATTTTTTAATGTTAAATAAATGTCGAATTCATAAATCTCACTGCGCAAAAATTTGCTTCAAATATTCGACTACCATGTGAACGCATTTGTGTAGTTGGTGAGTGGACTCTATCTTGTTCGCATCCTCAACACATGTTCTTAGATTGGCCAATGAGAACATATCAAATGTTGTAAAATTAGTACCCTAGCTACGTATTTTTGTTATAAAGTTATAGTACGACAATTTCCTCTGTATCAAAATAGAGCCTACAAAAAAATCATTGAACGCTAAAAGTACTTTTTGCATCAAACTAGGTAACTTTATATAAGAAAGGTTTATAGACTGATCATACAATGAAGTTCCATAAATTCAAATATAATGCGTGCGTACTGCAAAAAGATAAAGACTTTGTTCATCTTTAAAAAACGTAACACAGTAGTTAATTCTCAGCATTCTAGAACACACATCAATGTAACAAAGTTGTTCTTTAATACTAAAACCAGGTCAGGAATATCTCAGCGCATACACTATTTGGGAATCTCAACCAACACGTCGAATACAAACCCACTCAGAGCTGTTCAAACAAAGGTTGTCGTACACCATTATTAACTTCATAGTTGAAGGCACCTGAGAAGTTTGGCGCGTACCGTATTCCTCCCTATTGGCTCGATAATGTAAAGATAGCATGACCCATTAACAAAAATATGCGTTGTTTTAGCACAAAATGTCAAAAAATTTCAACGATTCTTGCGAGGTTAGGACTTTCCAGGCATTGTTCCCTTCTTAGAAGTCCGATATGCTGAAACTTTTGCTGAAATTGTAATTCTTAGGAGAATGTCCTTAAAGCGTAACTTTGCTTGGTTTTCCCTTAAAAATTCCCCAGAAATTCTTGACTCGCAATTATTAAGTTGACTGCCACCAAGTTTGGGTAAAGTGTACACCCTTGCCAACTCCGAGCTGTCTATGAACGCATGTTTTAAATTTGAGTAATATATACCAAACTTTGCTTAGTTTTTTAACAGATATGTGTTGCCGATTCTTTCGATGCTGGTGGTGGTATATATTGCTTTAGATGTCAACTGTTTTAAGCAATGCAAAAACAATAAACGCATTAATGATCAGTGGTAATTGTTGCGATTTTTTCGGTTTGTCCATGGTTGACCTGGCGTCTCACCAATTCTACCGTGACAGGTTAGTATCTTAAAATCAATTCACACGTTGTTTAAGGTTTTCAATTGTGAGAAATTTCCTGTATACTAGCACTCGTCTATTTAAAAATCTATCTGGATGTCACAGAAGCGAAGGGTGACACAACCACTTTGTTGAAAATGTGTGCTATCTATCAAAAGTAAACAGTATACGGGCGTGACGTACCACGCCTTTTTAGAGTGAAAATTATACACTGAAATTAAAAACCCTGACTTTAATAGGGTCAAACATCATCCCGTGTTATTTTTAGTGACTTCCCGCTTTCAGCGGCGAATCCACATATTTCTCATGTGCGGCTGCTAAATGTTTTGAAACGCAATTTTTCAGCAAAAATTTTTGTGAGAGGAAAAATTTTACACTAAGGACCTTACAATTTTGCCACAAAAATCCTGAGAAGACAAATTGTAAAATAGGTACCGTATATTTTATACAAAAAAATTTCTGAGGGAGAAAATTGTGAGGTAGAGGGACCTTGCCATTTTGTCACAAAAAATTCTGAGGGGACAAATTGTAAAGTACCTTATCATTTCTTACAAAAAAATTTTCTTAGGGGGAAAATTGTAAGGTAGGGGGAACTTTACCATTTTACCACAAAAAATTTCTGACGGAGGGCGTACGCTCGCCTGCTCTTCTCTAGATCCGCTCTTCTCTAGATCCGCTAGTGCCTGCATTCCCATTAGACCGCAATAAAGTAAGCTTAAATTTTAGACTATTTTTGCTTGTGCTAGGCTTAAGCTTTGTTTTAGACTTGCGTTTAATATTACGCTGAGGATTTCTAAACATATAGGAATATGTTTTGGTTGTTTGATTGTTGAAAGTGTTCGGTCCAAATTTTTGTGACCCGCTCTGGTCTTATTACATCGGAACATAATGCCGAATAGGCTCCTCATAACCTCCTGTAAATCACGTGATGTTTCAATGAAATTTTAATTTTTTCAAGACTTGAATATATACGTTATCTTTTTGCCGTATTGTATGTACTACTGCGGAACCAAATATTTTCAAAAGTTCTGAAATATATTATTTTTCATGTATTGTGTAAGAGCGGCGCTCTGAGTTAAATTGCGTCATTTTATGTTGGATGACTGGTTGCGTACCTAATTTATTGTTAATTGTTTAATTGCTTTCGATTAAAAATCAAAACTAAAACCACAGACTATTAAAAAAGATCACGCAAATTCTTCACTGTACTACTCTTGAGATATAAAATTTAAAAATACGAAGTTATTCTATCGACAAATATCAGGCTAAAAACTGAACTGTTTGGAATTTTGGCATGTTTTAAAGATCAAGATTTTTCATCATCGTGGAATAATTATGCAAATATTTGAACTCAGGGTTGAATACAGAATTCTTTTCGTCAACTCCAGCTACATGAGGATCACCTGCCTTTCGCCCGTTGTATGGCGTGGAATGCACACTCAATTTCTTTAGCAAATGGATGCTCACACGAAATGCAAAATATCTAGAACTCGAGAGTCAGATCATATATATTAGAAGAGCGAACAAAATCTCGCAAAAGAAGCGAGCGGGGAAGCAGAAGCATTTTAAAGCTATAAGGTGGTTATAATTGAAGTAGTTATGCTGGGTTTGCGTTATAACCGGGACAGCTTGTGACATGCTCTTCTCTATTAAACTATTAGGTAACATTTAATCTACTTATAGACCCCATATCATAGTTAAAGATTCGTCTTTATCTGCTATTATCATGTGTAAATCACCGTTTATTCTTCAATATCATTTGATATTCGATGCATTATCTGCGAATATAATATGATATATTTGTAAATGTCTGCATACTTGAGGTAACACACCCAAATAGTCATGTTGAATATCATACGATACTTAAATTTGACATTTGAATTTTTGAATTATAAAGCTGTGGTCTAAGGTTTTTATTTATGTATTAGTACCCGAATGTTACAGTGTCTCGCTGAATGGCATATGATATTCGTTATAGGAATATCATGATATTCGCATAAATGTTTGTCAATATAACGTGACATACCGACTATTGTACACATTGAATATTTGAGAGCGGTGGATTGTAAAGCTTATGTCATATTACATTCAACTTTTGTCTTAACGTTGACGTCCATCGACATAGGACAAACCGTGACCCGTCTGCCCCGAACATGAAGCCTGCCTCAGAGTAGGACCCTGTTTGCTTTGGGCCTTAAATTCGGGTATGTAAAGCGCAGATGAAGCTGTAGACAGTTTTGGGCTATGAATTTGGGCCATATACACTGCAAAAAATGGTGAGTCAAATTGACTCTCTCCGAAATAGGCTCTACGGGACTACACAAACTGAGTCAAAATTCGACTCCGCCAGGGTCAAACGTGCGATTTAGCGAGTCAAATTGAAATTCTATTGGAATAGAATTTGGCTCAGTTTGTGTAGTCCCGTAGAGCCTATTTCGGAGACAGTCAATTTGACTCACCATTTTTTGCACTGCAAAAACGACGTATAGCACACTCCACTTTGGTAAATGTACCAAAACCGGCCGTGTTACGATAAAGACGGTTTCACTTTCATGGAGAGCAATAAACCAGGAGTGCACACGTATGTGCTCCTGGCTACAAATGCACAGAAAATATTTATATATACACTATATATTGAGGATCTTTTTTATTTTCCCACCATGTAGTGTTGTAGGAGCACTTTTTACTTTCCATTCAGGATGTTGCTGCCCACTTGACCGCCTCAGTTTCAAAGCAAGCTAAGCAAAATATTGGACAACAGCCCCCAAGCGCTCCTCAAGCTTTCCACAGTGCGGTTCTCGTACTTGAACGTCATTGAGAAATTTTACGAGCGCCATTGATTAGTGTGGGAGATTTGAGGAGGAGCGAAAGCGCCCCCACCCTGCTTAGATAAAAAATTTTCCATGTTTGTTAAGAAATTTTTTCTTGTGGGGGAAGTAAAAAGTGCCTACTGCCTGTATAAATCATGAATATTATAAAAATCAAGAAATATGTTATATTACTTAATAGCATGACATGTGATTTAGTTTTAAGTTTTGAAAATTGTTACAATTTCTCGATATTTAAAAAAGTATTCAACAAAATTCATATTAATATATACCAAACTTCCCTCTTCAAGTACAATGGGATCGATTCTCATCCGCACCAAAAACCTGAATTAAACTTAGAAAATAGTTCGACCATTTTAAATTTTTAAATAACAAACAACGAAATGTTTAATTTTTCATCAGAATTTAAAACAAATTTCAAATTTAAGACTAAATAAAAATGTCGTGCTTTTCATTGAAGTATTTGCTTTGTACACTATATTCATGATATTTGAAATCAAATGCTCCCAAGATATAAGCACATATCTGTTTTCACTGTCTTCCCTCGAGTTTCCACTGTCTGGCCCATGTAAAATCAGGGGTGGAACGTTTTTCTGTTGGTCTAGAAAAGAGTAAGTTTAAGCTTTAGACTATTTTTTGTTTGGCTTAGGCTTAGGCTTTGGCTTAGCTTATGCTTAGGAATAAACTCATTTTTACGCATAGGCTAAGGCTTAGAAATATGTTTATCATCCTGTTCCATCCATGTTTTTCCGTTGGCCCATTATCTCAACTGTCTCCGCTAATCATCTGTCTCCACTGCCCGATCTGTTTCCACTGTCCTCACTGTCCCGATTGTTCCTACTGTCCCCACGGTACCAACTAATCTCACTGCTAACACTGTCCTCGCGGACCCAACTGTCTACACTGTTTCAACACAACTGTCTCCACTGTTCCAACTACCTCAGTTTCCAGTTGAACCAATTGTACTTGTTGCCACTGTCAACTGTCCCCACTTTTTCAACTGTTAAAACTATTTAACTGTCCAAACTGACCCCACCGTTTCAACTGTCCTGATTGACCCCATTGTCCTCACTCTCCCAACTGCCTCCATTATTCCAAATGTCTCCATTGTTCCCACTGTCCCAAACTCGCAATTGTGCCAACCGCGCCTACTCTCTCCGCTGTCCCCACTGTCACCATGTTCCCACTGTCCTAATTGCCCCCATTGTCCCCAGTCTACCAACTGTCTCCACTATCCAACTGTTTCTTCAACTGTTTCCTCTATTCCATCTCTTCCAACTGTCGCCACTGTCCCAACAGTCCCCACTGTCATAATTGTCCTCAATGTTCCAACTGTCCCAACTGCCCCAACTGTCTCCAGTGTCCTAACTGTCCCCACAATTCTAATTCTCTCCATTGTCCCAACTGTCCCAATTGTCTCCACTGATGCAACTGTTCCGCTGTCCCAGCTGTGCCAACTGTGGCAACTGTGATATCTGTGCCATATATTTCCACTGTCCCCACTGTTATAACTGTCCCTACTACAATGACTCTCGCCACTGTCCCAACTGTTCCAACCAACGCCCCATTGCACCTGTTGCCACTATCCCTAGTATCCCAACTGTGGCAACTCCGCCTAGTGCCCGAGGTACCTATTGTCTCCACTGATGCAACTGTTCCGCTGTCCCAGCTGTGCCAACTGTGGCAACTGTGATATATGTGCCATATATTTCCACTGTCCCCACTGTTACAACTGTCCCTACTACAATGACTCTCGCCACTGTCCAACTGTTCCAACTAACTGCCCCATTGCACATGTTGCCACTATCCCTAGTATCCCAACTGTGCCAACTCCGCCTAGTGCCCGATGTACCTATTGTCTCCACTGTTCCATCTGTCTCCACAATTCTAATTATCCTCATTGTCCCTAACTATCCAAACTGTCCTCATTGTCCCCTTTGTCCTGATTTTCCCCATTACCCGCACTCTTCCAACTGTCTCTGCTGTTCCAACGTTTCCAATGTACCCACTGCGCCAACTGTTTCAACTGTGCCATCTGTGCAAACTGGCCCCACTGTCCCAACTGTTCCACGTCCCACTGCAATGACTGTCGCAACTGCCTTAACTTTCCCAACCCAACTGTCCCCACCTCTGGTTCCAACTGTCTCCACTGACCAAACAACAGCGACAAACGCTGTACCTTATCGCAAATGAATAATGCCTTAAATCCTTGAAACATTTTGCTCTAGACTAAACAGACCTCAAGTCACACACGACCACACGGTACCTACCCCAGTTCAATGTGCGTAAAAAGCTAGTCGTGATGAAATGTACTCAGTTCAAAAGTACCGTGTTACTCGTTCCAGTCGAAGATAAAACTACCTACTTCTATGCTGCATGTTGAGCATAATGGTAGCTGGCATGCCCACCATTCAGAACATTTGATTGGGGAGTGTGCAAGCGACGAGGCCTGTTAGAAAAAGCTTTCGCTTTCACAGGTGTAAATCATTTTCTACTCTATGTTGGTGCTATAATTGTTCCGAAAACCCATAAAGTTCAGCTATGCCCCTTTCAACAATCAATATATCTACCTGCTCGTCGCTCACGCCATGGTAGCTGTATTAAGGTCTACATGTCCAATGTGGTCTATGAAATAGGTCTGATATAGCTCATATTAGGCTATATGGGTAAAGCTGGTTGTGTTCTGAGCTTTATGTGTGTATATGCTTTCGTGTCGTTGGCCTGCATAGAAACAAGAGCTTTTTTGATATCAAGCACAGATGTCTGTATATATTCTTGATATTTTTTATCATGCTAAAATGTCGATGAGGCCGCGCTAGGCAGTGTTTAGTTTTTCAGTTTCAAAAACACTAAGACGATGTTTAGATTTTTGACTAAAAGAGTTTAGAAAAATTGTGTTTCAGGCAAAATATTTTCGTTTGAACACCATTTTTCGTCACAGTAATGAGTAAATGCGTGTACTTATGTGCAAATTAAAATTCATTCATATGCACTGCGCATGTGCGTATTTATAGCTATAGAGGTACGTAATATCAGAATTCAGAGTTGTTTTTTTGTAAAGTTAGACGAAATGTGAAAGAAAACTTTATGGTGATTCGTGGCTTATTTTCAAGATTTCGATGGCATCGCATTTTATGGACAACGAAACTTTAACCGTTTGCTATTTTTCCCGTAAAAACAACGAAATGATTTAATCTTCTTATATATTGAGATGTAGAGAAATTCTTAACAACAGAGTATGGAATTTACGATATAACAGCATCGTCACCAAATAATTATGGGGAGTGCCCCTATAACTGTAACACAACATTGTTTACTTGTAGGCCGAGTCTATTTGGTCAAAGTTGTATTTAGTCAGATAAGTTGCAGGCCAGTTGCCAGCTCAATTTACCTTGGTTTCAGTTGCAACTAAAATTTAGTAACTGTCAATATTTTAGTTTGCGCTCAAAGTTTATAGCTTTAAAACTACTGAAACATTTGTGCCGCGTGAATATTAATTAGTTACGCTTGCTGATATTGCTTCGTGTGCCAAGTTGAAGTTGAGTTACGTGCTAGAATAAGACAATTATTTTATTCAAATTTTCAACTATTCAAACAAGTCTAAAACAAGCAAGTCAGGTTGTTCTGAAAACGTTCAACTAAAAAATGTTCGCAATTTTTAATTTAACAGCATCAAGTAAAGTGCATTTTAGCATCAACCTTAGTATTCATTAACTTCTTTTCGTGTGTTAAAGCACGTGTACCTGCACGAGTACATTTTTTTCATCTTTCCGTTTTTTGTCGATCGTATCAATTTTTTTGCGAAAAAAACTGTCCCTGCCTACCAGTATAAATTTAGTAATAGAATGATAATACCGAAATACGATTTCTCGTGCGACAACATGGCCACTGTCAGGGTGGCGAACCATTGTTTCAAAAACCTGGAAGGCTCTAGTGAACCCAGAACCGTTTCTTGATTTTTACAAACGGCTGTTTTAAAATGTCGCGCCAGCTAATAGCAATTGAACCACAGCCACCTATAGTAAGTGCAGCTAGCATGTCAGGTCTGTTTGAAGATTATATTCAATTATCAGAATCTACGAAACTCGAATGTTATATACAATTGTCGCTAAATTTGACAAGTTAGCTCGACTAAAAAAGTTCAAGTCCTCGTTTGTAAACCTGGCTAAAATAATATATACTTATAACTCAAACATAAGGTTTAAAGGTAAATATATAGTCTTGACCCTGTACTGTGTAGGTATACTGATTCTACATCGTTCCAGCATTAATATATGCTATGTATTATAAATATGCTGTCTATTTTGCGCAGTTGATTGCTGTAGTATTGAGCGGAAAGACTGGACCGCCGGTGGTGTTTGAAAATGGTCCGGAATTTATGTATAATGAAGTAAGTTTTGCGTTCCCATTGCAACTGCTAAGCTAATCCGAAACATCCTGTTTAATCGCGATACTGTCTGGAGATAAGGGTTCCTGTTGTCACCTTTTTGTCTATAAGGATTTTGCCGTCTTAACTTTTTGTTAATGGTATCAAAGCTTGGCTCGTCTGTTAAACTAATTCAGTAAATTATTATATATCTTAGTATAAATCATACGTTTACATGGTCTAAAATCTATATTGTTAAAACTGGAACGCCCCATGTAACGTAATTTGGTCAGCCTTCCAGCTTTTGTTTATATGTTAATATAGAATGAACGTATTTAAATCATTTATAAAAATCCATTGCAACGCTGCGCAAAATACGCATGTGGGGCTTTCCACCTTTATAGATTAAAATAGTTTAATATCTTAAATGTAATGTTTCTTTTAGCAACAGTCATCAGTTGTATGGCCATCGTCAGATTTGATACTCGGTCAAGTAGCCGGCATTGATTTAGACAGCGATCGAAATGTCCACATATTTCAACGAGGATCTCGCGTATGGGACGGCGGGTAATCCACATTTATGTTTACCATAGATAATGTTGCAAGACGTAATATCAAGCTGAATTTAGTCGTTAACTAAGTTTTGCAAATTTTAGCCATGATTTTTAAGTCCGAGTGTTTGGATTTGGATTTTATAAAATCCAAAAGTAGGTATCACAAAAGCTTGAAACATTATTATATATAAGATATAGGAGCAGAATAGATTGCATTCTCGGTTAAACCCAAAAACCATGTCGCTGAAAATTACAGCGAATTGCTTATGGGTCAGAATGAGTTGAATCACTGAGTGTGAATTAGACCTTTCAGAACTCAAACACCTGAATTGATTGAACTCATTCTGAATTATTTAATCACCTCACTTCAGAGTGAGATAATGTTTACTGGTATTAACTCAGAAATAACCAGAAATGACTATTAAATTCGTTCTCTGAGTTTATTATATAATCAACTCAATTGAATTTTATAGTATGACATGCATTTTTAGCATAATTATATATTGCTTGCATTTGAATTGAACCGTCAACTTGTTTCCGCTGTAAATTGCTTAAAATCGGAAGTTACGTACATATATGTTTCAGATCGTTTGACTGGAACGGAAACTTTCAACACAAAGATGACGGCCCAATTAATGAACCAACGCTAATTACGTTAGATAAAGATACCGGAGAAGTTGTTCAAGCGTTGGGTAGTGACCGGTATGCTATAGTTTAGCTGGTAAAACAGAAATGATTAAAATGAAATTTTGGTTTTGCCTGGTTTGTAGGTCAACCAACGGTGTATCGTACGTTTTTTTACTGTCAGGTAAAAACAACGCCTTTATTGAACTCACTACCGTAACCTGAAGAGAAACAGGAGACTCTAGTCACCTTGGAAAAACTCCGCACTTTTAAAAAATGTTGTAATCTTGCTAACGTCATCTCAACCCTACGGAATTCCCCAAAAAGTTTACTCTTCACACTATTAAAACATGTAACACTGGGCACGCGCCGGTATTTCTACCGCAAACGTTTTGTCAATTATATCTTAAAGAACCTCAACTTGTCTCGAAACGTCTATAATATAAACAGTTTTGTATTTATTTAATAGTACATGTTTGCAATTTACAGGTTCTATATGCCACACGGTCTCACGCTTGATTCCAATGACAACATATGGGTTACAGATGTCGCAATGCATCAGGTAAAACAAAGCAAAACACAAATTGTATTGGTTTTGAACACAAGTGTCAATTAACTCTTTAATGAAAAATTTTCAACTTTTACTATCTTTAACGAAACTTTTCGATTTTACTATATTTAATGAAAAAAATTATTAATTGCACGCTGCCTTTATATACAAGAGTAGTTTGAAAAGTTCGTAAGTTACCAAAGTGTAGCCCAACGCGAGTTGATGTTTGCCATAATCAACTCTGAAAAAATTAACTCACACCCTAAGTTAATCAACTCACTGGAACACAATCAACTGAGACAGAGTTAACTGCAATTATTAACTCAGAAACAATTAACTCGCTAACTGAGAGTAGATTAATCAACGCGACGGAATTCAAAGTGTATTAATTAATACCCGTATATTACATGCGACTAAGTCACTATATGTACCACGTGTTGTGACTGCGACTTCCCGTATAGATTGAATATGAATTAGCTTGATTAATAGTGAAGAACAAGATTCCAATCTGCGAAAAAGATCAGTTTAAGTTTTCTGTATTTTTCAGGTCATGAAATTCCGCAAAGGTTCCGACAAACCTGAACTTGTGCTTGGTAAAGCATTCACCCCAGGCAGTGGAAATGACGAATTTTGTCAACCGACCGACGTCGCTGTTTCAGAGACCACTGGTGACATATTTGTTTCTGACGGGTATGTCCCTATAAGCGTTGCGCTGTATTCGATGCACATCACCGTCCGGCACCACAAGTCAAAAAATTGTTTTGGCAAATTATGCTTTATCATGAGACAAATTCACCTGAGTGCCGCACTGGATTATGCCGGACGGCATTAAAATGCTTAAAAAGTGTGGCACAACTATATGGATTGTGCTAGACTCACCCCGCACCATACTATGTTGGTGGACGTCATCTGAAAGAATTATTCAAACAAGGAGCTGAGAGTCGTTTTTAAAATTCAATTTCATTTGAGACGCGTTTCAGCGTATATTGGCGAGCGGCACAGGGTATTCGACAATCGGAAAATAAAAGAGTCAAAATTCATTTTTTACTACTGTAGTGACCCGAATAAAAGAGGGGTAATAAGAGGGCTCTCCATTTTGAGCCCAATCAATAGGAGTCCATATCCCTAACAAGATTCCGTAAGCGGATAGACTCCCTAAACCCTAATTAGAGTCCATAAGGTCAATTATCCCAAATTGTAGCGCGTAAATGACTAGAGGACCAAATAAACTTAAGTTTGAAACTATAAAGCGTACTTAAGTTTTGAAAGTAAATAACATTCTAAAGTATAACCTTTGCATGATCGCTCAAGCTTTTGATGCAAAGTGAAAAACATTTAATTCAACGGATAGTTGCAATACCGGATATATAGGTATCACTAAGGCAGGGTAGCGGAGGGCTGGTTGCAAATATATAATAGTCCGTAAAACCGAATAACAAGAGGGCACCCTCTGGAGAGGCCAAATAAATATCAGTTCCCCCTCTTATTCGGGTCACTACAGTATCAACTGGAAAACAATTTTTCATCAAAGTGTGTGCTGAATTATGTTTGCTCAGGGTTATCATGAGCTTTCCGCTAGTATATTGCATGTTGCAAGATATACCACCAGTCGTAGTGGGACTACATTTATTGAGCGAAGCTCGAACACACGTAAGGAATTAAGGTAATATGCAAATTAGTTATTAGCTAACTATTCACTTATCGGTTTTGGAGGTTTGTAAGCAATTTCCTCGGATTCCTCGCACCCGAAAAACCTTCAGCCACCCTAATAATTATTGGAATATTTTAAAAAGTCCTAATTTTGTCTTGTCAATTAAGCAAATATGTAAATTAGCTATTAGCAAACTATTCGATAATTGGTTTTGAAGGTTTGTAAACAATTTATTCAGGTTCCTCGCACCCGAAAACCCATTATTGCTGAAATTATATTGCTTGTAACTCTAATACTTAGTGAAACATTGTAAAAACACCTAGTTTTGTCTTGTCAATTAAGCTAATATGCAAATTATCTATTAGCTAACTGCTCAATAATCGGTTTTAGAGGTTTGTAAACAGTCTATGCAGATTCCTCGTACCCAAAAACTCTTTAATGCTGGAATTAGATTGTTTGTAACTGTAATTATTAAGTGAAATAATGTAGAATGTCCTAATTTAGGCTTAATTAATTATGCAAATTAGCCTGTAGCTAATAAACAACTGAACATTTTAAAACCCCAACGCGAGGTTAACATCCCAAGATAATTGGCTTTCAAACAAAAAAGTTTCTCAAAACCGGTTCAGTCGTTCCTGAGATTCTTTTCGGACGGTTCCATCCTGTTATATACGTATATCTACATGTAAAACAAAACGCCGGTGTATATATACTAACATGTTTAGGTACTGCAATAGTCGAATAATGAAGTTCAATGCGAATGGTGAATTCATTACGTCTTGGGGAACTCATAACAGTAAGCATACTTGAAGCAAATTTTCAAGTTTTATTATTTCTCAAACACCACAAAATGGACCGCATTGCTACGATCTGCTTGCCCAACAGTTAATTAACCCTTCTCACATGAATATTTTCTATTTCCCCTGAGACCTACTTTTATGCCGGGATTCGATCTCCGGTAACTGGAGTGGGAGGCGTTTACCATCACCACTCAGCTATAGGAGCTTGACGTTCGAGCCCGATGGGGCTCTCACGTCTTGTGGTGATTTAGTACTATGTATACGTGTTGCAATTGTTAAACACGGTGCGATATACATTATTTAACGTATATACACTGTGCTTAGTTGCCTATAGGCAACTCAATGTGAGAAGGGGTTAATATACAACTTTGCTTTTGATTCAAGCTTCGTTTTTACCTAATACACCGGGGATTGATTCGGTTTATTATATACTGTCGTCATACCTTTCTAAACTCGAGAAATATGCCAATCTTTATTTTTGGAACAAAGTATACTTTCTTCGGTTATAATTGTAAACCTTTGCCAATTCCGGTATATAATCTGTCTCTTAGTTTAACTGCGCTGTTGGTTCATTTTAAAAGTTATATTTTTGGCTGTTCCCGTAACAAAGTTTGTATTTAATATAAAAATAGCGGATACAAAGACAACACAGCCAAACGGGCATTTCGCTATTCCACATAGCATTACTCTGATCGAAGATTGGGATTTGATTTGCGTTGCGGATCGCGAGAATCGACGAATTCAATGCTTTTCTGCTGGAATCGATGGCGGAATTCCGGCCGGAACTTTTATCAAAAAGGCAGAAGACGTTGGCCGTGTGTACGCAATCGATAGCGGAAGTAAGAGGTTCAAAAAAAGCATTCTTGGTGTAACTAGAAGTCTGCCTACAGTTCCGGTAGAAATTTGACCTTTCGATTTCCGGCTTCGGTAAAGTTTTGACGGAGGTCCGTGGCACGTTTGTTTTCTAAAGTTTTACTGTTTTTAGAAACTTGTGTACAAACTTTGACGAATTCCGGTTCCGCTAGATTTAACATCCGATTGCATGCTATATATAATACTTCTTACATGCTTACTGTTCGTTTCTAAAGATACTCTACGTGACTAAATATTGTGCAATTCTTTGGTTCGATTTAGTTTTTTGGACATTTACAAATCATCTTTCAAAGCGGTTGCTCTCTGTACGCGATATGAACAGAAAGAAAATCGTCATAATATTAAAGTATCGAAAGGTTTTAACTTTCAACAACATCCTGAGTAACATGAATCCTAATCAAAGTAAAAAAAATTCGTAACACAAAATATTATTTTACAGCATATTTAATTATGATTGTTTCAGATCACTACTTGGTCGGCGTAACTAATCGAGGTCTCACAGGTGAATCTCCACGATTGTTCATGGTCGACATGGAAACAGGCGAATCTGAAGTGGCTGATGCTGTAAGTATTCAACGATTTAAATTGTTTCAAATTTATTTCACTTTGTTTTTTTGCGACAAGCGGTTATCTCAAGGCGTTTCCCGTATGCTTTAGCTGGCTTCTCTATTTTGGGCAGCTTTTAAACATCTGTAAGCCGGCTCCCGTATCGATTTCGGCTATATCCGATTTAAGGCTATAAAATTTAAAAATTGCTGTCATTTTTACAGAATCATTGAGTGCCATACCGAGCTCATGTTTACTGCAAGTGATGTGTAAAAACAGTTGTTTTTGCGTGTTCGCGTTTGCGTTGGATTTGTGTGCAATTTTACCATAAAAACTATAGCAACGTATTTGGTGACACTTGATAGTATAGGTTACGTATCCAATCAGGTTATAGAAAAACTTTCAATTCAAAATTAATGCTCAAAATATTACTGTAAAATTTACCAATAAACATAACCTCAATACTTAGAAGTTCACAATATTTGACAAAATATGCGCACCAATAAATGTAAGTGTAAACGAAAATTGGATCAATTTGCCAAATTTTACGATTACAATATTGCTTAAAGGATCTCAAAAATCCACATGATGTGGTTGCTGATCTCGATGAAGATGGACGTGTGAGCGCCATTTACGTCGCTGAAATTGGGCCGAATCAAATTCGCAAAATTGAACTTTAACTCAAAACATAATCAAATACAGTGTTAAAGAGATAAAATCAAAATTGGTATGGCTCACAAACACTTTACCAGCTGTTTTGATCATTTTTTGACTTTGGTGATAATAAAATTAATAGATTAAATGTCCATATACACTTGTGAAACACAAATGGATGCCAGATTTTTACCAGGTTAACGAACATTTAGCGGAAACAAATGTAAATATATACGAAAAAACATTAAACAACATTTCATTCTAGTGCCAGTAAGACTGTGACGTAGGCAAATTTTAATAGTTTTTACAAACTTACTGAAGAAAATATAATTCCTACAAATTTTTCAGTTTCCCATTGATTATGTATGTCCAACCATCTCAGTTACTTTAAATTATTCTTTCAGGAGTTATGTTTTACAGGTTTGAAAAGTTTGTGTCATTTTCTGTCATGTTTCAAGTTTCTGTTACAAAACATTTTTGCCGGCTTAAGACGGGATAAAAACGTTTTGTTGAGTAAATGCGGTCAGCGATTAACTTGTTTCCAATTCTGAGAAAGGTAGATTGAATAAAGCCGACAGTGGTACAGTTCGCACGTGCACTAGGATTCAAACATGTTGAATTACTCGTATATTTACGATTGGAACTTTGCAATACGGAGCGCATACAGTGACAGTTTGCGTCTAAAGAAGAGTACAATTAAAAAAACCAATATTTTTGGAACTAAAGTGTACATAAATGTTGGTCAGAGTAATATTCTAAACTTTGTTGAAACAGTAGCAGAAATACCTAAACATGCGAAGATGATTTACTTTCAAAGCATTTCTGGTCCATGTACAGTAGCGGCCCGAATAAGAGGGTGGTAATAGGAGAGAAGGGTCCCCATTTTGAGCCCCAATCAATAAGAGTCCCTATCCCTAATAAGAGCCGTCCGTAAGCTGATAGAGTCCCTGAACCGTAATTAGAGTCAACTAATTTCAATTATCCCAAATTGTAGCGCATAAATCAGTCCAGGCCGAAATAATTTGAGTTCGAAACTTTAAAGCGTACTTAAATTTTGAAAGTACAACTCTAAGTATATATAACCAAGCATTATCGCTCAAGCTATTGATACAAGACAACCAAACGTTTAATTCAACGAACAGTTGCAGTACCAAATGTCAATTATCCCTTATTGTAGCGCAAGAGGTCAAATAAATGTCAATACAGGAATAGCCAAATATAAAAAATATCCGACGCCCATCACCAGTGTATATACACATACGAAACTTTGCTTTTTACCATGTTAAGAGGCACTGCTTAACTGCCCCCTTTAATCTGCCACTAATGATCGGTTATGTTAATAAAACTTTTTCACCAGAAAGTCTGGTCTGCTTCTGAACATGCAAAAGAATTTCAGTTGATATTGCATATATAAGCAAAAAGAATAACATTAAAACGAGCAGTATAATGCACAGAACAAGTGATGGGCATCGGCTATTTCTTCATATCCGGATATCCGGCAATTCTTGCCGGATATTGATCCGGATATCCAAAATTAAATTTTGTATTCCGGATATCCAGAACTCGATTTTGTTTTTTGGGTTTCGAACTTCAATTTTCGCTTCTCAAGCACTTGTTTTAACTTGTTGCTTTAAGACCCACAATTTGATTGCTATGAGCGTAAAACATACAATTCCATAAATAATTATTTTGTTATGCAACTACTTCAATAGTGCTGGTTAATCGGTTTAGAAGATTGCTACTGACTAATAAACAGTTGCGTTGGCCGCACCTGACATTGAGTTGAATTAGTTTGTGTCCGTCTGATTTAAACCATTGCAACAGAGATTCTATCGAATGTCACCCTTCCCTCGAACTATATATACATGAGTCATTTTTACGTTCCAAGAAAAAAGAATTACATATCGCAAAAACATCAGTTCATGTTACTTTTAGTGGTGCCCTGCTTTTACCGGAGGATCCAGAACTTTCTGACGTGGGAAGCTCGTAAATGTTTACACACAATTTTTCGTCAAAATTTTTTTCTGAGGGGTAAAGATGTAAGTTAGGGACCTAATAATTTTTTGCAAAATAACTTTCTGAGGGAGGACAATTGCAAGGTAGAGACCATGTCTTTTATCACAAAAAATTCTAAAGGGAAAAATTGTAGGGACGATACCAGTTTTGTATAAAACAATTTCTTACGGGTGTGTACGCACGCCCGCCAACCTTTGGATCCGCTATTGCCCGTCTTCTCACCAGACCGAAATATCCAAGGCTTAAATTTTGACTATTTTTTGCTTGTGCTTAGGCTAAGCTTTGTTTTAGACTTGTGCTTATTACGATGAGGAGGCTTAAACTTTTAGGAATATGTTTTGGTTGTTACATTGTTAAAGTAAGATTGGTCCAAATCTTCAGGTCTCGCTCTAGTCTTAATACATCGGAACATAATGCGAATTTGGCTCATAATAACCAACTCTGATAATTTCCTTTTCTTTTTTTATTACAAAAAATTTTCTAAGGGGAAAAAAATTGGAACGTTACCCTTTTAGCATAAAAAAATTTTCTGACAAGGGCATACTTTTGCCCGCCAACCGTTGGATCCGCTATTGCCGGCCTTCTCACTAGACCGAGATAGACAACGCTCAAACTTGAGACTATTTTTTGCTTGGGCTTAATAAGCTAAGGTTTGTTTTAGACTTGTGTTTATTACGCTGAGGAGGCTTACACTTAGGAATATGTTTTGCTTGTTACCAGGGTGCAACCGGAATTCCGGTTCCGGTAGGGAATCCGGTATTTTTCACTATCCGGTTCCGGTAATAGACCCGGTATTTTTTCACCGGAATTTCCTGGTGTCGAAAATTTATCTCTAAAATTCAACAAAATTGGCATATCATTCTAACTTATTTTTGAAAATTGTCTGAGTCTGTATTGCCAAAATTTTCAATTTGTGCCATACTCATGTTTCCACCAGGGTGTAAAACAGATAGTAAAAATAACGGAAACGGATAATGATCGAAATAATGGAAACGGAGAATGGATACAAAAGATAAGTTTCAATTTTTTTTATTTTTCTGACAACACAATTGAGGCGTGAATTAATTCAGCGGTCTTTCAAAGATTTGAACGAAAAAATGGCGGATGCATTGAAATTTTTAAGATTTTGGATGAATTTCGTAATTCTTATTTTGTTTCAAACAATGTAACCAAAATGCGAGATATATACGTGATTTATAATTAATTTTCGTTATTTCTACAACAGATACGGACACCGATTTTTACCGTAAACGGATATTTTTGGTTACACCCTGATTTCAACTGAGATTTGAATACAGAAGTTCTTTTCGTCAACTCCAGCTACTTTATTGGCGAAACGATGTAACTTATTCCAAAAAATTTACACAATATTATTCCGGATATCCGGATACACGTTTCTTTTAGGATACATATCCGGATTTCCGGTACCCATCTGTAATTCCGATAAATATCAAGCTAAAGTTTTTTTAATTTTGGCATGTTTTAGGAAATCAAAACTTTAAAATCATTGAATTATGCAGGAATGTTGTTCAATATTTTAACGCAGGTTTGAATACAGAATTTCTTTTCGTCAGCTCTAGCAACTTTAATGGTTAAACAATGCAATTATTCAAAAAAATATTTACATCAACTCGTAAAATGTAAAACAATCGCACGTTTACTATCAACGGAATACAAAGTTAAAACTACATAATATATTAAAAAATATGAGTATCTTCTACATATCAGAATACGGTTAATTTAAAAATTTACAGCAAAAATATTCATTTAGAAAACACCAAGGTGCAACAGATTCCGATATTTTTATGCTCAAAATTAGTTAAAAATCAGGCACATATGTCTCCATTTTTCAATACAGATACGCTACAAGTCTCCGATATGAAATAAAAATTAAATTGACGCAAAATAAAAAACTCGGTGCATCCACATTTCTTTAAAATTTTGGAAAGCCCGGTGAATATTGGCATCTTCAACCGTGTTGGCAGAACAGTAAAACATCTTTGAAACTTTCTTCGTTCGTCATTTCCGTTAGTTTGACAATTGACAAACTATCTGTTTCCACCAGTTTTCTTATAAACACAGACCAGGCAAAACTATACCTAAGAGTCGTATTAATATTATGTTTGATAAAACAAAGTAAATAAATTAAAATTGCAATTTATCACTTGTAAAACATTAACACATCACAAAGCATTCCGTATTTAAGCTCCTTTCTCTAGCCAAGTGGAACTGAATCCAGATCTACTTCAATTCCAGTTTTGATGACATCGAGGACGGCTCGGCACCGCACAGTACAGAATCCTTGGCTTTAATACGACATGAAAAGTGGTCGAACAACAAAGGTGTATAGGGTTAAAAGTAAGAGCACATATATATCAATTAACCAGAGACAAAGATAGGCTAAAACGCTGTGCTAATTTAGACACTTACAGTATTAGTGCAAAGCTCTGATTTCAGATAAAAGATACACCAGAGACACCGGTAATAAATAACACGCGGGTTTTGGGAATGTAGAACAAGAGAACAAGTCAAACGTCAGTTTTCTTTTGAAAAGCTAATCAAGCAGAAAAATGCAGCAAACAAAAGGTGAATTTATAGTACGTTGCACACCTGTGTGCATTCGTTCTTTATTCACTTGCACAGCAATATTGCGATCCTCTGGTGCACGCACTCAAATCACTTCGTACGGGTCGCATCGCAAGTTTTGATACAAAAACGGTTGAATAACGCATAAACTGTTTTATCAAGAACCTCAGATAATGGTACATCGTACACAGACAAGACGTAAAATCATACCAATATGAAGTATTGCGGTGGTATAAACATAACGAGGGTCGACTTTCGAAGTGGTTGCATCATAAACAATACACTGATAAAGTAGCATGAAACAAGTAATATTAAATGTAATCATGACCAAACAATTATTGCGGGTGACGCGATACAGCATTACTTCCCAATTAAAATCATGCTGCCAATAATTGTTTATGTTTTCACGAGTAACTTAAGTTTCATTATAATAGCAAGTAGTTTTAAACATGGATAAAACGTTTTTAATCATTAAAAAACTTAGCCACGATGCAGATGGCAAACAGGGCACAACACTCGTTAAAGCTACCAAGAGTAAAACTACATAGATTTTACAAACTATTACAGAACGTATATTTCATTTGTAGCTTTGCAAGAATTTCGTATGAAAGTCTTTAAAACGTTTCATCATTTCAGCCATAAGCGGTGGCTGTGGCAAAATTGTTGTTCTAAAAGTAAAATAATTACACACAGTGCACGCAGTGATAGCATGTTTTGCATTTGAAACGAATAAAAAGTGTTGTCAAAAATTTTCAAATATTTTCATTCGATGGCGGCTTTGGTTAAGGGTTTTAAATAATCACACAGACGCCTAAACCTAAACCAAAGCCTATTTTACTAATCTGGCTTCTCCGCAGCGGGGGGGCCAGCACTTTTCGAAATTTTCATTTTCCCCCCGGCGAAAATTATGCCGCCCTCAGGAAAGGCCCCCCGGCGAATTTTCGGCCGCCCCCCAGCAAATTTTTTGCTGGGGGGCCCCCAGGACTTTTCTAGGTCAAAAATTTTCAATGTTAAAACGTAAAGACCTGGACTTCTTTTGAGGCGGACATTCGGCAAAATATGATTTTATATTACGCTGAGTACTCATAATTTTTAATAGTGTTACAAATACCCGTAGTAACTAATACAATTCAAAAATGAACTGAAAAAGCACAATTATATAAAGACCGTTTCAGGGCATACAGCATTCGAAAGTACCTTGCAGCAGCAAGTTCAACCCGCCTGAGCCTTATGATAAATTGAAGCTGTGACTAATATACAAAATATATATTAATCACAGTTTCAATTATAGATTATCTATATATAATTGTGCTTCTTTCAACTTCTGGTTAAGCTGTCAGCATATACGTAATATTAGTTAAAATTATTGTTATTAGCGTTTGCGAGAAATTTTTGTCATGTTGAGCGATGAGTAATCTTACGTTGAGCTGGAAACACGGTCTAGAATGAAAAAAATGGTCCAAAAAGTCGGTTTGCAAAATTTTAAGCCTGTCCCCCAGGACCCCCCAGATCATCTGGGGGCCCCCAGAAAAACTGCCCCCCAGCAAAATCAGCTGCCCCCCAGGAAACGCCCCCCGGCGGAAATTTTCAAGCTGTGGAGAAGCCAGCTAATTATCGTCATTATGTATGGAGGGGCAAGTAAACAAGTACCGTCATCACAAAATTAAGCGAAGTGAACTCACAAACTCTTTGTCCATAATCGGGCCATAAAGTTGGGATTATACATTTGTGTGCTCTCAAAAATCTAAAAAACGTCACATAAATATACCAAAAAGTTTACCTCACCTGAAATGATAGGTGCCTTCTCGTTGTCCAAAACCGCTGCCAGGCACAAAACATACACCTGCATTTTCGAGCAGTTCCATGCAGTACAAAAAATCTGGTTGCTGGTTTTGCGACTACAAAAACGTTTTGTTAGTAAATAACAGATGCAAAACGTACGACAAACACACGAAGTAACTGATTAAACTATTCCGCAGGGCGGTTTGCCAGAATCAATGGTGATATAGATGAACTTTACAATCACCTTTAGTATAAAAATTAGAATTATTCAAGTCACGAATTTTTTTACCTCTTGAATAGTGCCACCCGACGGATATTATTTACCAGATTCCGGAAACGCATATGATTTTTTTATCGAAACCGGACATAGTATCGAAATTTGTGCACTGTCTGAAATGTTTGAGTCGCGCAAAAGTATATGTTTATCGAATTAGAATTACATGTTAGCTCGAGTTTCTCATTTTTACTTCTGTGAATCAAAACTTGAATTTTGCGGCTGGTTCAGAAATGTGACCACAGCAAGATGTATACACACCACCCGGTGGGTTTATAACAGATACCAGAATCGAAAACGGGCATTGGTTTTTTTTCGCACTGTAAACCGAATCCATATATCCCATCGCACCCTGCTGAATAATATGTAAGATGTATCCTTTACATACAAGTATGAAACAATAGAAATTCCACTGAAGAATTGAGGTACAGCTCTTATGCTGTATTTTTTACATAGATCGATCTAAAAGTTTTTATTTGCCGCGATTTTTGCTATTAGAAATAAATCTTAAAACATTCGTCAACAAAATTAATTCGAAAAAAATCCGAAATATAGGTTCAAATGCAAGCTAAAATCAATGCTTCGGAAGAGCAATAGCGTCTAAAATACGTCCAATACATACACAGTATAAGACAAACCTTTGCTTTGGCTACAAATTTTTCCGGAAATGTCAGACGTGGAAATGCATACATTGCACCTTGAACAACATTGCAGTGAATACCCTCGATTGCGTTAAACGTATCTTCTACCAGTTTTGCTCGAGTTGCTAAAGAATTCAGCCGTTCTTTCTTTTCCTGTAAAGTTCGTTGTTTAACATTATGATATTTGATACAGGTGCAGACGACAATTACTACGCATCACACAAGGCAATAATTATGATAGAACCTATCGATTTCGAATATAAAAATCTTAAAATCACATAGTTAATACTACTAATTCACGTTAATAATCGACTATCGATCTCTAAACTAACCTCCTCAAATTTGACAAAAGACGCGTCTCCTGATTTAGGTCTGTTAACCATACAATCAACGACAGTCTAAAATCGAAAATTTTCGTAGTCAGAATTACATGTTGTGCTGCGCAAAATCTTCGTGCGTTTTAGTTAAAACTGAAGAATCATTGCTGCCATGGTACATGTTACAAAAGCAATAACCAACAATATAGTTACATATTATGCAGAATATAGAAATGCGCTCACCAGTTAACTTTGTAGAACAACAGCCGTAAGCGTCACTGATAACCTTAGCACCCAGTACCATTTCGTTATATACACGTGCAGCAGTAATTCGGAACAACCACTGAAAAGCTACTTGGTATATGTAAGCATTCGTAGAATCTGAATTTGTCAGAGCTTACAAAAAATTACGAAAAACAGCACTAACAGATCAACTTGTATGTTTTACCTGCCCAAGTGTAGTTGGACACAATTGCGCGCTAATCATTTTTCTGTAGTGTGTCGTAACTTCTGGATCCATATTAACTATTTCCGCATAACCACCGCGCAGTCCACATCTTAAAAATAAAGCAAATAAAGCAGATACTCATAGCAAAACAATAAATGTCGTATTCAACGGGGTTAACATAAGTACGTTTGCAAGCGTTGTCCTGCAATAGAACAGCATTTCTATGGTGAGAAAGCAATTATTTCAGTCATCAAGAACAACTTGCTTTTCCTAATGACAGCATAATCGTTCATAGATCCAAAGCTACATCCGAAACTCGATTTTGTTCTTTTTTTGGTTTCCGAACTTTAATTTTTGTTCTAAAGCAGTTGTTTTCATTTATATTACTGTGTAAAAGCGACGCGCTGAGTTGAATTGCGTCATTTTTTGCGTTGAATTAGATTAGCGTACCTAATTTTCTGTTGATTTTCCCATTACTTTTGTTAAAAAATAAAAATCAAGAGTATTAAGAAGCTCTATTTTCCATCAAACGAATGAAGCTGTTTATTGTGTAAACGGAACAACTGAACGCTAACCTATATTTTGTTAATTGTTAGCCCAAAAAGTTTGTAAGCGACAGAAAAATTATCTAATAATAGGGGAGGCGCAATGCTTATCATATTGCGACGTCCGGAGCCCTACGGCACCGCGAGTTTAAAAATTTTGTACATGAAGTTGTATACTATGCCATGTAGAAATTGAGTTGCTTTCTGGTACAGTGCCATGCGGTGAATAAAGCCGCCGGACGTCATCAAAATACAACGCAATCTTAAGTACACCTATAATTTATCTCAAACTCAAAAGAAAAAGCATTCGAACACTAAATTACTTCACATACACAAGCTTACAACAGTATCCAGAAAGATGTAAGAAGAGAAATGTTATCAATATCGAAGTGAATTATACAAAATTTTCTGACATTAACTGCGATTGGACAAAATCACCAAAGTCTAACAGATCAAAATTTTACAAACATTACACACCAATAAAACCAAACCTTATTTACAAAAATCGTGAAGAATTTGGTTCAATATTCTGACGAATGTTTGAATACAGAATTTATTTTCGTCAGCTCTAGCTAGGTACTTTAGTGGTGAAACAATGCAAATTATTCCAAAATTTCTTTTACACAATTGCATTTTGGGTATCGGGCGGACATCGAAAACAAAGTTCTTTTCGGATGCATATCCGGATATTCGGAAATCAGGCGCCCATCTATAGCGGCAAAACGAACTAAAGTGTAAAAATCAAAGGTTTCTATAATGCGCATTTCCTAGTCGTTACCTCGCTGAGTAGTCACAACTAACGACTCAAAAATATTCCGGTTTAGGATGTTTCAAAATACATGGATGCGTGTTTTAGGACATCGCCTACGCGGATGCAAATTTTTTCCGTCTTCTCGTTTCCAAGATTTCAAATTGGTTGCTCATAAAGTCACACGTTTTAATGCACAAGTTATGAATTCACACGTTTTAATGCACTGGTTAAAATGAGTTAGAACGTATTATAAAAAATCGACTAGTCAGCCCCATCCGCAGCTGCTGCTCCGCAATCTCTTTTAAAATTATGCAGTAAAAGGCTAAACTACAAAACAGCCGCTTCCATGGGAGGAGGAGGAGACAACCGGTAGCAGGATTCACGATAATTGGGTGAATGTCACGCATCCCGGAAACCGATTTGGGGCTGTTTCATCGTACATAATCCCTTTCCCCAAAAGAGCACAGTATGATAACTATATACAAAAAGTATGTAAATGCAAGCGATACACACAGTCACACAGTGACAGTGTCTATCAATATATTCGCCGTATAACACCTACACAAAAGAGACAGCCCCCTGCTCAAGGGTCAACAGGGAAGCAAGACCTCTATTGAAAACTTTTGACTTAAGTTAAAACTAGTAACCTAAGACATTATGTAAATATCACTCACTCGCCAAAAAATCCTTTAGAGACAGAATGAAAAGAGGCCAGCTCCATTCTTGAATACGGTTCTCCAAGTTGACTGCAAACTTTTTTGAATGAGTCTATCAATATATTCGCCGTATAACACCTACACAAAAGAGACAGCCCCCTGCTCAAGGGTCAACAGGGAAGCAAGACCTTTATTGAAAACTTTTGACTTAAGTTAAAACTAGTAACCTAAGACATTATGTAAATATCACTCACTCGCCAAAAAATCCTTTAGAGACAGAATGAAAAGAGGCCAGCTCCATTCTTGAATACGGTTCTCCAAGTTGATTGCAAACTTTTTTGAATGAATGAAACGCACATTCTGGGGCGTACACGTTTTCTTGATATACCTGAATAAAAGCAAGCAATTTAGAAACAATACTAGATAAGATAGCGATTCAGGCGCTAAAACGTAAACGATTCTGTAAAATATATTTACATAATAGGGTTTTTGTAAAAAATCCCAGCACGATTATTAGTTGTTCTTTAAAATACGAAGTAATTATTCAATTCGTTTAGAAAATCGTTGCGAATATCATTGTTGATTAGAGCCGAAAGTGTAAATTCTTAACATACACCACCGTAACATTAAAGCATATAGCATTCATCGATCGGCCAATTCGAACGCTTACCTCATCAGCAAACAGAAAAAGTTTTTCTTCGTACGCGAAACGAATAATGGCTTTTATATTATCCTCACTTAAAACTTGACCTAAAACAAAATTAAGACTGAATGCAAAACAGTATAACAAACTTGACAACAAGTTAATATATAAGCATGAAATTATATTGCAATGTCTTTCTCCACTGAATACCTCTCTGTATAATGACCTAAGCACTGGAGAAACAATACTTTGGTGAAAGGATAAAGGTGGAAATCTGATAGCAGCAGGTAATTCATAAAACATGAGTTGGTTACAGTTAACAGCTTTTAATTAAGTCACATGCCGTTTACCAAGTTACCCAGATATCTGTCAGAGTCGATTCTGCGTTTAAATTGAAAATTGGTTGTTACTGTATTTCTTTCCTGATAATAAAGTTTGGCGGCGTTTCGTTTGTTGTTACATCACATTCTATATACCAGTCGTAGTGAAAAACATTTATTGTGCAAAGATTAGCTTGTTTACATCACAAACTGAGGCGCTTTTATTTTTCACAGTTCGAAAACACCAAAAGGTGTTAAAACACTGTTCACTTCAAATTTAACAAGACGCTGAGCTTAACAGAGTATGCATGACATACTAATTAGTAAAAGCGTAGCTAGGAAGTACGGTAATCTGTAAAGGATACATTAGAATTTCAAATGCTAAACCCTGAACGTATTACTTTTGATAATACACCCTGCTGCAATTATTAGCATGAGTAATATGCTAATTAGCTAGTCGTAAACTAATTTACATTTGTGTCAATTTGCAGACTCTGTATTTAAGTTTTCCGCGCCCCAAAACCATATGATCTTCAGCGCACAAACCCCGATGAAAATGTATGATGTTCATTAAGATAATTCCCTACCTGCCACAGTTGGTGTAGCTAATATGCTCATTAGTAAGTATCTAACTGCAAAGATATTCGTTTTACAGTTTTATTAATAATTTATTTAAATGCTCAGTTGCCAAAAACATTTTAATGGTGAAATCGGATAACTTGTAAGTATGATTAGCGTGTAGATAATCAATAGCTTCGAATTGTGAAACACCAGGTTCCCAAGGTTCACGTCGGAAGAAAATCCACCCACCTTTCGGTTCGACACACGAGCAGAAAACATAAGCGCTTCGCGAAACTTCAAGCTTCGCTCAATACTGTGTAAAGCAAAACTAGGTATATATTCATATAAAGGTATGAAATCACATCTGTGCATCTGTCACATTTATAGCTACGCTAACCAGTAGGGTTTCCAGGATTGATTACGACTAGCACTTTCGGATTGCAATCGTTCCGTTTTGCATCTAAAGCTCGTTTTAATTCACTAATTTCAAGGGCCCAATTATGCTCTTCATCAAGATAATATGGAATCTAAAAGATATACACTGAATAATAATTAAAATCTATTGAATTGACTTTTACGATGGCCGTGTAAAACACTACATACAGAAAAACCAATGTGCATCTTAGCCGTGCGTTTAAACTCTGGTTTTATTGTTCTAACATAAGTCAAACTAAAGTGCGTTTCCGTTCGTCAAGGTGCACATGCAATATAAATTCTTGTAACAAGAATATAGCACATTTCCTAAAAGATAACATTGAAGAGAGACAATATTATGTTTGCTACGTACCATTTCCATGCCAAATTCAACAACAGTTGCAGAATATAAGGGATATTGCGGTATCGGAACCATAACGCCTGCAGGCTTTCCATCTGCCGTCCGCTTGTTGAACAAGCTCAGCAAACTCTAGAAAGATAAAAGAAAACAAAACACATGAAGTTTAGAACCAAGATAAATCCTTAATACCAAAATTGTTTGTTGATTTCTCGTTTACTGTAGTTGGAAGATCCCTATTTCCCCGATGCCTCTAACACACAAATTTTCATTACAAGTAGTTGAGTTTATGCTGTTACTCATTTCAGATAGAGTTCATAAATTTGATCGATACATGACATTAATTTTCCATTATTCAATTCCGGTTGCGAGAGAAAATCTGAAGGTATTCGTTAAATCTAATTGCACAGCCAACATAGTGTCGCGCTTTAATATACGTGCGCATTAGTATGAATTTGAGCACTAACTCGTATTCCAGCGGAGGCGCCAGAGCAAAGAGTAATATTTTCAAAATCGCTAGGGATGCCACCGTCTCTTTCTGTAATATACGTAGCAACGTCCCGACGAATAGCTTCAATGCCCAACGCCATACTGTAGGCACCTAAATGTACAGACAACGTATGGTTGCAGAAGTTTTATATCAACTTGCAACACCATCTTGTGGACACGAATGGGAGTTCTGCTTTCGAAATTTTAGAAAAGTCTCTTATTTGCTTAACACGGCATATTTCGTTTTTCTAACCATGAGAAATTAACAAATTATTGAAAATGTCGGAAAATCGTCTTTTCTTTTGGCACAAAACCAAACTGCAGCCAACAATCTCATAATCGAGTACTAAAAATCTACGTAATATGGAAACTAAATTAGAGTAATAAACCGTACGTTTGAGGGAAACTAAGGCGTATAAAATATTTAAATTGAGCATAAAGTACGTAACTCGTGGGCGAAACTTACCAGTTTTCAATATCTGCAAAAAGTACGTCGGTTTTCACATGAATTCAAGTTTTACATAGATACAAATACCTGTACTGTTGCCTCCACAGTTTTGCAGTATCCTTTGTGCTTTTGATTTAACATCATCCGGCATATCAGGAGAGTTAATCAGATCGGGGTATGAAACACAAGCGACAACCTAAATATATAATGTACAAATAGAGTTGCAACATTTAAAAATACGTAAATACCCGGCTTGGACCCAGATTTTTGCAGAACAACCGGACCCGGATTTTTCTGCAAGACAAACCCGTACCGGGAATTTTTAAGAATACAAACTTGGACCCGGTTTACTTTCCGGGCAAATCCGGGCCCGGAATTTTTATAACTTAAAAACTGATCACGATTCTAACTTTTTAAAGAGCTAATGCTAGAGCCTAACATTTTTAACAGGTTCCTGCATGTAGAAGCAATCATTTACCAAGCAATCTTTGACTTAGACCAAAGATACTAAACTTTAAACATCGAATTAATAACTTAAAATGAGATATGTCATGTCTCTGCATCCCGACCATTCCAACTATTCCTACACACAGTTAACGTTGGTTGTGCAACTATCTGATAAATTCTTTAACCTATTTAACTTAGGTACGATAGCGTTACTATTCAGAATGTAGGGGCGGGATGTTGAAAAGATCACTACGATAATTTTATTCTGGGTATTTTTGTAATACCCGAACCCGAAATTTGTTGAAATTTGTTGTAAAAACCAGGACCCGAAACTTCTTGAAGTGAAAATCCGGACCTGGAATTTCTTGAAACTAAAACCCGAACACAAAATTTTGCGACGAAAATACCCGGAATAACCGTAATACCCGTACTAGGAGGCAGCTCTACATACATATATACCTCAGGGTTAAGCCAGAAACGAAATACTACCGGAAAAGGAATTGAATGTTTCTGCAGGGATAGGAACAGAAACCGGAATTCGGAATAATTTTCATTACCCAATTAACGTTCTATTATTCAGAGAAGTAGCCAAAAATTGCTGTAGCAAATTTTTAGCTATTCCATCATCAAGATTTGTGAAAACACATCAAATATTTTACCAACAGCTTATTAATAAAGTTGAACTAATTGCAAATAACCACCTTTTTACATAATCGGTATAATAAGGAGAACCACGGATGGCAGTGGCTATCCGAAAAGCACATATTTTGATATTTAGAAAACTGGTACCTGACCATTCAAATACCCATTTCAATCTGTTAATAAAATATAACTTTGTTCAAATTGAACAGTTGATGTTCACTCTTTAACCACAAGAAATCATTTGGAGATAAACCTTATGCATCGTTCACAATAAAAAATTTCATTTTGCATACCGAAAACACTATAATGTTGGGTTAACACGTATCACAGTTCAAAATTATCATGCGTTAACCCTACCATAACGCAAAAATCGCGTTAACCATACTCTAACGCGTGTTAAAAATGCTCTGCGACACGTATTATGGTAGGGCTGTGAGCTGTGACATGTAATAGGATAGGATTACCGCAATTTTTGCGCTAGGGTACGGTTAACGCATGGCAATTTTGATTGAAAAATGCACGTGGTAACCCTGCCTTATAGTGTTTTCGGTCACAAAATAGAATATTAATGAAAAAACATTTATTGTTTCATTATTTATACAGTAAAATTTAAATTGATCCTTAATTTGACCATTGCATTAGTAATCAGAATGGTCAATGGGAAGTATTCTATGCAATACGTATGCATATTCATTCTGAAACTGGTTACAGGTAAATTTATTGTTAAAACCTTGCGTGAATTTTGCAATTGGTGTTTGTTTACACAATGGAGTAGTACCTGTCGTACGAATGTTAGGGGTTTCTGTCCCATTGCATGAGCATCGCCTAAGTTGGCACGTATTACTTCTCTGAACGGATAAGCTGTCGAACCCTAAAAATAATACAGACTGTACGATGTTGTAATTATGTGAAACGTAGCAGGTACCTTTCAAGGCCGCATACATGAAAATTTTCATGATATTATTTTTGACAGCCACCATATATATATGTTACTCTTCACAAGTAATGGTGTTTATAAAATAGGAAATATATCAGAATATGCTTGTCTCTGTACATATACACGAATGCATTGCACAGTATTGTTTGCTTTTTGGCAGAATACTTGTCGACACGATAAAAACAGTTAAATAGCGGGATGTTTGTCGTGATTCTACAGCATTCGCTTACGGATCACTGGTCAGCAACATTACAGACCCTTCATTAAGTCGAACATCAAATGTTTCCAAACATACGTGTACCTCTTTCAGATCTTTGATTATTCCCAACGCACGGGTTAATATTGGTCCACGAACGGCGTACTCCATTTTTTGAACGTAAGGATTCATTTCCTGAAGAGACAGAATTTGCGACGCCATAGTTATCGGAACAGGAATTTCCAGTAGTTTATATACACTCGAAATCAGCAAAAATATAAGTAATAAATACACTCAAATGAGTATCTCTAATCTGAAAAACAAATTATTTTTTCATCAAAAACACTGAATCTTCGCGAATGCTTCCAATCATGGGCGTAGGTGTGGAGGCAAGCTTCATACCCCAGTTTCCGCAACTTTGTGGGGGGTTGCGCTCTCTCACGCCGCGACTAATACTTTGACTAATTAGTCTTTACTTCCGTTTTTCATAAGGAGGACATGTTGGAACTACACGGTCTGCACGACCCCTGTTCCAAGTTGTGCTCAAAGTTAAGGACATTGACAGGAATCGAACGTCTGCCCTCTTTCACTCGAGTCAAGCATGCTACAACTACACTATGTGGTCACTGCAACAATTTCTTATACCACAAAATGTGCACATGTGCGTATTGCAATCTTTTTGCTTTACGTACATACGCTTACCGTGCACCTGGGTGAAACCGGAATTCCGGTTGCGGCGTTTTTCACGACCCGGTTCCGGTAATAAATCCGGTATTTTTTCAAAGCAATTTTGCGGTATTTTCCGAATTGAAAATTTTTCTCATTCGAAAATATAACGAAAACTAGCATTTTATTTTAACTTATTTTCTAAAGTTGTCTGAGCGTGTATTGCCAAAATTTTCAATTTGTAGCGATACTTCATACGTAATTTAAATTTATCATACGTTCCCAGCTACTGCATTTGTTTCAAGATTTTGGCATTCTAAATGGTGTGTTTAGCAGAACGGTGTGTTTAGTAGGGATGTGCGGTCTCGGTCAAAAAAGCGAGACCGAGAAGCAACCTACCGAGACTCAGACTTGGTCTCGGTCAATTTTTAACCGTTGCCGAAAATAAAAATAAGATTTTTTAACAAGTTTTGAATATTTTTATCTGCTCTGAATTGCCGTTTCATACAATTAAACTAATAAATCGCCACCAAACTATTTTTTACTTTTACAACCCTATGTATTCAAATCGTTGTATAATCAGGTAGCGGTGCTCCGCAATCGTTCGCGTCTGCGGGCGAAAGCGCAAGGCCGCGCAAAACCCCCCCCCCCCCAAAAGGCCCCCCCCTACACCATTAAAAGCGGTAAAATAACATCGAAAATGAATTTTTCGGTGACAAGTATTTTTTGTTTTCCGGTCTTGGCTCCGGTATTTTTTAACTTTCCGGTTGCGGTATTTTATAATTCAGTTCGCACCCTGCCGAGCACATATACCGACAGGAACCGTTCGGTAAAAAATCAAAATATTTCTTCGAATATAGTCAAATTATGCATTTTCAGAATCCATAGTTCGCGACAATCACCAATATACCAAGCGAAGGTCGAACAAATTAGTTATTAGCTTACTCGGTTTTGGAGGTTTGTAAACAATTTATCCAGATTCCTCGTACCCAAAACTCCTACAGTAACCCTAATAATTAGTGAAATATTGCAAAATCCTAATTTAAACTTATCAGTTATGCTACTATGCAAATTAGCTATTGGGTAACTATTAAATTATCGGTTTTGAAGGTTTGTATACAATTTATCCAGATTCCTCGCACGCAAAAAACCCTTTATTAATGCAATTAGATTGCTTGTATTCCTAATAATTGGTTAAATATTGCAAAAAGTTCTAATTTATGCTTATCAATTCTAACGCGTAAATTAGCTACTAGCAAACTATTCAATTATACGTCGGTTTTGAAGATTTGTAGATAATTTATTAACATTCCTAGAGCCCAAAAACTCTTTGCGCCCACAACACCGAAGGAAACGAATGACATCTGTTGGTTTCGACCAAAGAATGTGTGTGGAGACGGGGTCGGAGAATAACTGATGGCGGGCTGCATCGCCCTGCGGGCTGTGTATGATCATATGGTCAAGATCATCTTCTGCTGCCCCACACGCGAGACATGACGGGTTTGTGACTTTTCCGATTCTTTGTAGTAGAAGGCAATGACCCCCGGTTCGTAATTGCGATAAGGTTTATCGCTCAAGTTTTGTAAGCCCTGCTTCCTTATCGCGAACAGGTGGTGGCGGAGGGCGCTCATCTGGATGATGTGGTATAGTTTGTCATTATCTACTTGTAATTACTGACCGCATGGTGTCGGCGTTGATGAAGACTAGCTGCTGCGGCAGACTGGATGCCTCATTGGCTAGTTTGTCAGCCAACTCATTCCCTTCAAATCCAGCATGACCAGGAATCCATTGTATGATCACTGTGTTGTGCAGGATGATGTTGTTAATGTTTTCCCAGATGTTATGTTCCAGAGCAATGTTACATTTCGTGGTCTTCTCTGCAAGCGCATTGTGAGTGACTGGGTATCTGTAAAGATGGTGATGCTGCTAGAAACTCAACCGCACAACCTTGCTGGAAAGAAATAACTTCATTGCAAAGGTTATATGCGCGAGATCAAAGTGTGTGACGATCCAGTAATATATGAAATGCTGTTATTTACGCAAGAAAACAACCTAAAATATTTATTTTGTTAAAATAGCAACTAGCTGTAAGCATAAGACACGCTTGTCCGTTTATGTGCGCATGCAATATAGTGCAGTGCACTGTATGTATGGTACTGCAGCATGCGGTTGAAACATAATCGACGAAAAATGCAGTTAGAGAGTGTCTGCTTAAGTATCCACTAGCTATCTGTTTATACATTAAACCAAAATTGCAAAGGTTTCTCAGAGTTTGGTCTTTCAAATAGACTTGTGCATTATGAATCAAACCTAAAATTCCATCAGACTGTAGATTTTAATTCTGCCTATGTTCTTGCCTATTTACCCGGAGCTAGGTTTCTAAATTGAAAACAATTTTGGGATACAATGCTGATAAGAATCTGCTGAACTGTCTAAAGGTGATACCTGCTACTGAGAATATCATACGTTGTTAAACGTCTACAGTGTTGCAAGTCACAAGTTTTGCAGTTGTGACGTTAAGTCGTATATCTTCAACATGCATTTTAATTTTATCAAAACATCAATAGTTGTTCCGGAAACCTTTTCTAGTTTTAAAATATTAAAGGTAACTTTGAAAAGAGAGAGTATGCCCTTTAGGGATTGCCAATTTATCAAAAATTTCGAACCGTAAAGTTAAGTCTCTTTCATGAAGTCGACTTTAGTTATGTATCTGCAAGCCAGCCACTGATCTGGTTTTTGTATAAATGTAAAAGTGATATTTTAGTGCGCATCCTTTTTGACCCACATTCTTTTTAGCTCCTCACGTGTTTTAATTGAATGCCAGTGTAGGTGTAACAGTTACAAAACTTAAAATAATGTTTAAAAAATAAAAAGATTCAATGTCCAAGCTGAATATCATTCAATTACGTGATAAACAGTTAGCTAGTTGTTGTGATAAGTTGGGTAGGCTATCAGCAGCTGAAAATGAGGGACGTTCCCAGGAGGTTTCGAACTCGGTCGACAGATTATCAGTCCAGCGCGCTATCCAGTGAGAAGCGCCGCCTCACAGTCAGCTGCTGAGTGTTTATGTTTTTTATGCTTTGTAAGTGTCAGAACTGCACGGTCGGGATGACCCCGTTTTCCGAAGTCTGTGAATATACTTGGTTTTCCCCCTAAATTTTTCCGAAATATATGGCCACGCCGGGAATCGAACCTCGGACTTCTTGCTCGCGAGTCAAGCGCGCTACCCATTACACCACGTGGCCGATATAATGTTCCCTGGTGCTATATGTGCTTGAGTATGTATGTGTCTTAACGTTACACACTCTGCACATACACAAGCTACACCGCGTATACTCGCACTAAGAACCTAAACATTATACAAATGTATCTTGATTCTTCCATGTTTTTACCGCTTTTGCATATGAAGGCACTACATATGCATCAGCGTTTTACCGATGTACAGCATTAGCATAACGTTTTATTTTACGTCCATGCATCCGCATATCATAGTGGTATAAAGTTGCAGTATTGCAAAATCATTGAATAGTCAACATAAAAGTGCACACACGTCTTAATGTTTGAATATGTTTACGCTTTAAATTCGCACAAACACTATAAAAGCTAAACTGCAATCATATAATGTGCTAGCTTATTGTCGTGTTCCGTACGATATATAATTTTATTTCTATGTATTAAATGAAATCTGTTATCTATTGCTTAGACAGCGCACATTTGATAAAATCATTCCCATTTGAAGATGTATTCTAAACCATGCACGGCTATTAAAGGTGTATTTGATATGGCGCGATGGACCAGTTCCAAGGTAACAGCTGGTCAGTGGCAAGCTAGGTAGGATTGATCGGGACTGCGAGCGGTCCCTACCGCTGCTCCCTCTCCGGTCGTGATGAAATAGATGTTAACAATAAAGTATCAGAACAGTTACGGCTATGTCATTTGAAGTTATGACACTAATGTCATACCCTTAAGATTTGAGAAATTATTAAAACCAGAAAAACTGGCAACTTGAAATTAGGACATTTGTCGAATGGAGCGCATTTTTAAAAATGAGAAAGTATATATTATGTAAATAAAACAGTACTCTTAGTTTTGTTTATGTTTTCACCAAAGTTTTGTTCCGGGTCTGTTTTACGTACACCTAGTAGATTGTTGCAGGCGTACGACGACTATATAAAGATGATTTTATCACTAAATGAAGCAGTTCGTGGCAAGAATGTAAAAGAACATTGTGAGATATCTGAAGTAAGTATGTACGTATATTACGCTGTCCGCGAATTTTTGCAGGTGGATTATGCCATATAATGTGTTTCTTTATGATTTACACTAATGCTTGTCGTTGGCAGACGATCGCAGTATCTTTTCAAGACCCACTAGAACCGAGATAACAAAGCATCAATGTTTAGGTCGACATATTGTTTGCATACGTACTCATTTAGTCATTTCGCGCCAAAATAATCAAACACGCATATCACAACGATGTATGTTGCTCTGTAAGCAAAAATTTTGTGCTTTAAGTGTGTACAACGAATGTTGGATTTGTTAGAAACATTGTCTATATACATTGATGAAGTTCCACCCATTGAACAACCTCAAAGATTTGGTAATAAAGCGTTTCGAACATGGCATGAAAAGATGAAAGAGGTTCGTAGGTAATGAGCGAGTAAGTTGTAAATAAATAACTACTCTTCAGGCAGTGCTTCCGGAACACTCATGGTATGTATGGCGCATTGTAAGCAGGGTGCAACCGGAATTCCGGTTCCGCCGGTATTAAATTTTGGTCGGTGGATATAAAGATATTTTACGGAAAATGACGATAAAAATTAAGTAATTTCCTTCGTATATATAGTATGTAATCCTTGGCAACAGGGTGCAACCGGAATTCCGGTTCCGGTTCCGGCATTTTTTCACCTTCCGGTTCCGGTTCCGGTAAATTTTTACCGGATTTAAAAATTCCGGTATTATAATTTGGCCGTTTTCTTAACATTGCTAATTTTTAAGAATCTCTTTTGAAAGCCACTTGTACTCCGAATATAAGCCATTGATGGTGGATTTCACTTCAGTCGATGATGAAAATCTAAAATACAACAAATAAAATAAATACCTATGTTCGACTAAGGTTATTTCACAAATAATAGAGCAAAAAATAAGATTAAAATGAAATTTTTGGTGAAATGCATTTTTCATTTTCCGGTTCCGGTTCCGGTAAAATTTTCAAATTCCGGTTCCGGTTCCGGTAAATTGTAATTTCGGTTGCACCCTGCTTGGCAATCGCCGAAAATAAACCATGCAAGGTAGATTGCGCTTCCGCGAGTTATGAAAATCTAAAATCCAGCAGATAAAGCGAAAACCTATCTTCAACTAAGGGTTATTTCTCCAACAATACAATAAAAAAGTGAATTAAAATGAATTTTTCGGTGGCATATATTTTTAATTTTCCGGTTCCGTTTCCGGTAATTTTTTCAAATTCCGGTTCCAATAGATTTTAATTCCGGTTGCACCCTGATTGTAAGATATCAATAGAACTGAAACTTTTCATGCTATCACGCAGCTGAAGTAAATATAGCGCTGTCCAAGTTATTTATTAATTGTTATAGCTGGAATTTACATATATAAGTTATATATTTAGATCCTATATCCGTTTAACGTCCGGTTCCAGTACAAAATTTACTATACAGTTCCGGTATCCGGTAAAATTATTATCCTTTGGATCCCTGATATACGTATATATTAGAGGTGCCCCGGTGCCAGTTTTTATATACAATCTTAATTGACTCGCGAGAACAAAAATCCTATCGTGCTGGGTTCTCGTTTGAAGAAGGTGAAAATAACAAGAAATCACTGTACACGGAATTTTCCACTATCCCAGGGTTTTTATTGTTTACACTACACAACATATGGATTGTTTATTTTTCCACTGTTAGCCATAGCCACCAATACGTATTACGTATATCGTAGCACGTGTTCTAACTTGTACCGGCTCCGGTACCGGTGCCTTGGGCCGCGGCTGCGTGATTGGTAAAAATCCTTGCCCCTGAACAACTCTAATATATTTGTATATAATATAAATTAGCATGTATGATTTTAATTACGCCTCTTTTCTGTTTATGTTTATTTAACTTTCTTTGCATAGTGTCAAAAGTGTCAAAACAATATTTTTAACAACGCGCTGATTGCACACCAGTGCCGGCTCTGTTAGCACTAACGCTTAGCCTTGCAGAGAACATTGTCTATTTAAGAATAGTGGCGATTTGCTGACATTAGTTGTCTCGGATAGTTCGAAATCAGAGGCCATTATAGAGCTTGCTCCTTACTTAGCAGACAGTTTTGGAAATTCAACGCGGATTGACTACGGCACAGGTACGTATTCTAGTATTTACGTTTTTGTATAATAATTATTGGTGAATAGCTATATTCATATAATATTGAGGTGTTACTTATGGCCAACATCAAATTTGGTCTCAGTTACTATTTCAAAATGACAGAAATAAGTATATTAAGGAGCTCAGTTGATATATGTTAAACCACCTGTGAAAGCAAAATTATAAGAAGTGTAGTAAATAACACTAAGCTAGAGCAATCAGGTTTTACTTGTAGTCGAAATGTACACTTTAATATCCGAGGTTGTCACATAACACAGCCTGATACTGATTGCTCAGTTGTTGTTCCACATTTCATTAGATACGTTTTTAGAATTTTGCATGTTGTTCTTATTATTGGTGTTTAGGACATGAAGCTTCATTTTTAATGCTACTGTGTTGCCTATTCAAAATTGGGGTTTTTGACGACAACGACTGTGTAGCGGTAGTCAATAAACTGTTTTCCAGGTACTGTTGAGTGTTGGTTATGTTTTATGATATCTAGTGCATTCTTAAAATTTCTTCGTAAATAACTCGTCGTTCATAGTTTGCCTACTCTCTTTGGGCATTAATTGGATAGGATATTACCAGGGTGCAACCGGAATTTCGGTTCCGGCATTTTTTGACCTTCCGGTTCCGGTAAATTTTCACCGGAATTAAAAATTCCATTATTCAACTTTGGCCGGTGGATATTAAAATATTTTACTAACAAATGACGATAAAAATTAAATAGATTTCATTCGTATAGTACATAAAGCTTGACAATCGCCAAAAATAAACTTTCGAAGGTAGATTGCGCTTCCATGTATTATGAAAATCTAATATACAGCAGAAAAATTGGATACCGATCTAAAACGAGTGTTATTTCACCAATAGTATTGCAAAAAAGAAAAGTGAAATGTATTTTTCGGTGGCATATATTTTTCATTTTCCGGTCCCGGTTCCGATAATTTTTCCAAATTCCGGTCCCGGTAATTTGTAATTCCGTTTGCATCCTGGATATTACCGTACTGAGTACTGAGTAGCATTTCCGTTTTAGCGACTGCTCTTTGATGAGGAATACACCGTTGAATACATTTGTTCACTTTTAATACCAGTTTAAACATAGAACGTACTGTTTTCAATTTAAAAGTGTGGCGTATTGATTGATCCCTAGCACCGATTAAGTATAATCTGTTCTCAAATGATGTTCTTAAGAACAATAATTTGTCATGGTGTTTCGCTGGAAAAGTTTGTATTAAATGGATTTTGTATTTATGTAACTAAATGAACCCCTATATAATGCATTTTTTATTTTAGATATATAACGCTGTGTCGAAAACTTCAGATGGTTTACAGAATGGAGCCTGCAGGCAGTCATGGCGTTTGGAGCCTGGACGATTACCAGTTTGTGCCATTTATATTCGGAAGCTCTCAGTTACGTGGTTAGTTACCATATAATTTAGATTCGCATGCATTGCATTGGTTTGTACCCCATGACGTGTTATTGCTTAAATTTCGCTAACCATTTAGACTAACTTATCTGGGTGTCACCGAACGCACTATTTGATCGATTCCTGACTCATTGCGACTTTGCGAAATTGCTGTATTTGGCTTGTTCAAAACGAAATACGACCCCGAACGTTCATACTGTAGTAGGAAAGTTACACGACCTGTAACGAACTGATGGCAAGTGCAAACATGAAAACAATATGTATTGATTCTAGCACAAAGATTAGTGCACTGAATACGTGCTTTTAAAGCATTGTTTGTGTTGTTTAAGATCATCCGAAACTCGATCCAGCATCATTTGTTCAAAACGATTTCGTTGAAATTCACGCCGACGAGTATATGTTTTTTGATTGTATTAAGCATATTAATCAGGTACACCATTACATTGGATTAGATTATAAAATGAACGACTGTTATTTAGGCTGCTTAGCGGGCTTGTGTGTTTTCAGAGCTATGTGTTTAAAAGTGTTGTATTATAAAAACGTAAAATATAGCTGGTGACTCGCTTAAAACCGAAGTCCATAGAGCAACAGTTACATTATTTTTGTTGAAATTTTGAACGAAACGTTAATTTACATGTTTTAACATTAGTGCACTTTCTGCGTTTTGTTGCATAAAAATTAGCGTATGTTATGTTTTCCTTTAGGTGAAAACAGGGCCATTTCATGAGCACTCAAATCAGTTGTACAATATCAGCGGAGTTCCGACTTGGTCTAAAGTCAATACTGGTCTCATTAAAATGTACAAAGCCGAGGTAAGTTGAGCGCCTTATAATATTTTATTAGTTAACAATGTTCAAATGCTCATCGTTGTAAGCTTTCAGGCGAATCTTTCTCATGGTTGGTGTGGGCGATCTTGGATAACACGCTTTTATGTCAGTTTCCTCGCTATTGTTGCAGTAGTTATGTACATATTACAGTACTTGGCGATGGAAATTATGAATTTCCAGTGGCTAAACGACCACGTTGTTAACAGGAAATATGTGTAGCTTTTTGGAACTTTGTAATCCTTAAGTTCCTGTCTTGTTTTTCTTGTAGGTATTAGCTAAATTTCCCGTTGTTCAACATTTCCTGTTTGGCTCGATTTTGTCGTTTGATCCTGTCGAAAAATAACACAACATGATGTAAAAGTGGAAGGGCGAAGTCTTTGACACGAAGAGCTTTAATTAAAATTATGCATCTGTGCTGAAAACTCAATGACTGGTAAATGCATTGCACCTGTCATAAAATAAACTGTTTTAAAACCTTCTGAAACGCAATAAAACATTAGTATGTACTGCGGAAGCGCTTGAAAATAAAAAAACCGCGCTGATATAATTTTGGTGCTGGCCAGGCAGTGTTTTTGTTTACCAGGATGTCACTGCATTACGTTATTTCTCCAGTAAAATACCAGTCGTAGTGGGACTACATTTATTGAGCGAAGCTCGAACACACGTAAGCAATTAAGATAATATGCAAATTAGTTATTAGCTAACTATTAATTTATCGGTTTTGGAGGTTTGTAAGCAATTTCCTCAGATTACGCGCACCCAAAAACCCTTCAGCCGCCCTAATAATTTTTGGAATAATTTCAAAAGTCCTAATTTTGTCTTGTCAATTAAGCTAATATGCAAATTAGCTATTAGCTAACTGTCCAATTATCGGTTTTGGAGGTTTGTAAACATTTTATTCAGATTCCTCGCACCCAAAAACCTTCAGTGAACCCTAATAATTATTGAAATAATTTAAAGTCCTAGTTTTGTCTTGTCAATTAAGCTAATATGCAAATTAGCTATTAGCTAACTATTCAATTATCGGTTTTGGATGTTTGCAAATTATTTATTCAAATTTCTCGCACCTAAAAACCATTTAGGGCTGAAATTATATTGTTTTTAACCTTTATATTTAGTGAAATATTGTAAAAAGTCGTAATTTATAAGCCTAAATTACGACTTTTTACAATATTTCACTAATTGTAAAGGTTAAAAACCCTTTTTGGTTTTGCCCCAACGGTTGGTTTCACCCCAACGGTTGGTTTCACCCCAACGGTTGGTTTCACCCCAACGGTTGGTTTCACCCCAACGGTTGGTTTCACCCCAACGGTTGGTTTCACCCCAACGGTTGGTTTCACCCCAACGGTTGGTTTTGTCCCAACGGTTGGTTTCACCCCAACGGGTGGTTTCACCCCAACAGTCGGTTTTACCCCAACGGTTGGTTTCACCCCAACGGTTGGTTTCACCCCAACGGCTGGTTTTGCCCCAACGGTTCGTTTTGCCCTAACGGTTGGTTTTGCCCCAACGGTTGGTTTCACGCCAACGGTTGGTTTCACCCCAACAGTCGGTTTCTCCCCAACGGTTGGTTTCACCTCAACGGTTGGTTTCACCCCAACGGTTGGTTTTGCCCCAACGGTTGGTTTTGCCCCAACGGTTGGTTTTGCCCTAACGGTTGGTTTTGCCCCAACGGTTGGTTTCACGCCAACGGTTGGTTTCACCCCAACAGTCGGTTTCTCCCCAACGGTTGGTTTCACCTCAACGGTTGGTTTCACCCCAACGGTTGGTTTTGCCCCAACGGTTGGTTTTGCCCCAACGGTTGCTTTTGCCCCAACGGTTGGTTTCACCCCAACAGTCGGTTTCACCCCAACAGTCGGTTTCACCTCAACGGTTGGTTTCACCCCAACGGTTGGTTTCACCTCAACGGTTGGTTTCACCCCAACGGTTGGTTTCACCCCAACGGTTGGTTTTGACCCAACGGTTGGTTTTGCCCCAACGGTTGGTTTCACCCCAACGGTTGGTTTCACCCCAACGGTTGGTTTCACCCCAACGGTTGGTTTCACCCCAACGGTTGGTTTCACCCCAACGGTTGGTTTTGCCCCAACGGTTGGTTTTGCCCCAACGGTTGGTTTCAGCTGAACGGTTGGTTTCACCCCAACGGTTGGTTTCACCCCAACGGTTGGCTTCACCCCAACGGATGGTTTCACCCCAACGGTTGGTTTCACCCCAACGGTTGGTTTCACCCCAACGGTTGGTTTCACCCCAACGGTTGGTTTCACCCCAACGGTTGGTTTTGTCCCAACGGTTGGTTTCACCCCAACGGGTGGTTTCACCCCAACAGTCGGTTTTACCCCAACGGTTGGTTTCACCCCAACGGTTGGTTTCACCCCAACGGTTGGTTTTGCCCCAACGGTTGGTTTTGCCCTAACGGTTGGTTTTGCCCCAACGGTTGGTTTCACGCCAACGGTTGGTTTCACCCCAACAGTCGGTTTCTCCCCAACGGTTGGTTTCACCTCAACGGTTGGTTTCACCCCAACGGTTGGTTTTGCCCCAACGGTTGGTTTTGCCCTAACGGTTGGTTTTGCCCCAACGGTTGGTTTCACGCCAACGGTTGGTTTCACCCCAACAGTCGGTTTCTCCCCAACGGTTGGTTTCACCTCAACGGTTGGTTTCACCCCAACGGTTGGTTTTGCCCCAACGGTTGGTTTTGCCCCAACGGTTGCTTTTGCCCCAACGGTTGGTTTCACCCCAACGGTTGGTTTCACCCCAACAGTCGGTTTCTCCACAACGGTTGGTTTCACCTCAACGGTTGGTTTCACCTTAACGGTTGGTTTTGCCCCAACGGTTGGTTTCACCTCAACGGTTGGTTTCACCCCAACGGTTGGTTTCACCCCAACGGTTGGTTTCACCCCAACGGTTGGTTTTGACCCAACGGTTGGTTTTGACCCAACGGTTGGTTTTGCCCCAACGGTTGGTTTCACCCCAACGGTTGGTTTCACCCCAACGGTTGGTTTCACCCCAACGGGTGGTTTCACCCCAACAGTCGGTTTTACCCCAACGGTTGGTTTCACCCCAACGGTTGGTTTCACCCCAACGGCTGGTTTCACCCCAACGGTTGGTTTTGCCCCAACGGTTCGTTTTGCCCTAACGGTTGGTTTTGCCCCAACGGTTGGTTTCACCCCAACGGTTGGTTTTGCCCCAACGGTTGGTTTTGCCCTAACGGTTGGTTTTGCCCCAACGGTTGGTTTCACGCCAACGGTTGGTTTCACCCCAACAGTCGGTTTCTCCCCAACGGTTGGTTTCACCTCAACGGTTGGTTTCACCCCAACGGTTGGTTTTGCCCCAACGGTTGGTTTTGCCCTAACGGTTGGTTTTGCCCCAACGGTTGGTTTCACGCCAACGGTTGGTTTCACCCCAACAGTCGGTTTCTCCCCAACGGTTGGTTTCACCTCAACGGTTGGTTTCACCCCAACGGTTGGTTTTGCCCCAACGGTTGGTTTTGCCCCAACGGTTGCTTTTGCCCCAACGGTTGGTTTCACCCCAACGGTTGGTTTCACCCCAACAGTCGGTTTCTCCCCAACGGTTGGTTTCACCTCAACGGTTGGTTTCACCTCAACGGTTGGTTTCACCCCAACGGTTGGTTTCACCTCAACGGTTGGTTTCACCCCAACGGTTGGTTTCACCCCAACGGTTGGTTTCACCCCAACGGTTGGTTTTGACCCAACGGTTGGTTTTGACCCAACGGTTGGTTTTGCCCCAACGGTTGGTTTCACCCCAACGGTTGGTTTCACCCCAACGGTTGGTTTCACCCCAACGGGTGGTTTCACCCCAACAGTCGGTTTTACCCCAACGGTTGGTTTCACCCCAACGGTTGGTTTCACCCCAACGGCTGGTTTCACCCCAACGGTTGGTTTTGCCCCAACGGTTCGTTTTGCCCTAACGGTTGGTTTTGCCCCAACGGTTGGTTTCACGCCAACGGTTGGTTTCACCCCAACAGTCGGTTTCTCCCCAACGGTTGGTTTCACCTCAACGGTTGGTTTCACCCCAACGGTTGGTTTTGCCCCAACGGTTGGTTTTGCCCCAACGGTTGGTTTTGCCCTAACGGTTGGTTTTGCCCCAACGGTTGGTTTCACGCCAACGGTTGGTTTCACCCCAACAGTCGGTTTCTCCCCAACGGTTGGTTTCACCTCAACGGTTGGTTTCACCCCAACGGTTGGTTTTGCCCCAACGGTTGGTTTTGCCCCAACGGTTGCTTTTGCCCCAACGGTTGGTTTCACCCCAACAGTCGGTTTCACCCCAACAGTCGGTTTCACCTCAACGGTTGGTTTCACCCCAACGGTTGGTTTCACCTCAACGGTTGGTTTCACCCCAACGGTTGGTTTCACCCCAACGGTTGGTTTCACCCCAACGGTTGGTTTTGACCCAACGGTTGGTTTTGCCCCAACGGTTGGTTTCACCCCAACGGTTGGTTTCACCCCAACGGTTGGTTTCACCCCAACGGTTGGTTTCACCCCAACGGTTGGTTTCACCCCAACGGTTGGTTTTGCCCCAACGGTTGGTTTTGCCCCAACGGTTGGTTTTGCCCCAACGGTTGGTTTCAGCTGAACGGTTGGTTTCACCCCAACGGTTGGTTTCACCCCAACGGTTGGCTTCACCCCAACGGATGGTTTCACCCCAACGGTTGGTTTCACCCCAACGGTTGGTTTCACCCCAACGGTTGGTTTCACCCCAACGGTTGGTTTTGCCCCAACGGTTGGTTTCACCCCAACAGTCGGTTTTACCCCAACGGTTGGTTTCACCCCAACAGTCGGTTTTACCCCAACGGTTGGTTTCACCCCAACGGTTGGTTTCACCCCAACGGCTGGTTTCACCCCAACGGTTGGTTTTGCCCCAACGGTTGGTTTTGCCCTAACGGTTGGTTTTGCCCCAACGGTTGGTTTCACGCCAACGGTTGGTTTCACCCCAACAGTCGGTTTCTCCCCAACGGTTGGTTTCACCTCAACGGTTGGTTTCACCCCAACGGTTGGTTTTGCCCCAACGGTTGGTTTTGCCATAACGGTTGGTTTTGATCCAACGGTTGGTTTCACGCCAACGGTTGGTTTCACCCCAACAGTCGGTTTCTCCCCAACGGTTGGTTTCACCTCAACGGTTGGTTTCACCCCAACGGTTGGTTTTGCCCCAACGGTTGGTTTTGCCCCAACGGTTGCTTTTGCCCCAACGGTTGGTTTCACCCCAACGGTTGGTTTCACCCCAACAGTCGGTTTCTCCCCAACGGTTGGTTTCACCTCAACGGTTGGTTTCACCCCAACGGTTGGTTTCACCTCAACGGTTGGTTTCACCCCAACGGTTGGTTTCACCCCAACGGTTGGTTTCACCCCAACGGTTGGTTTTGACCCAACGGTTGGTTTTGCCCCAACGGTTGGTTTCACCCCAACGGTTGGTTTCACCCCAACGGTTGGTTTCACCCCAACGGTTGGTTTCACCCCAACGGTTGGTTTCACCCCAACGGTTGGTTTTGCCCCAACGGTTGGTTTTGCCCCAACGGTTGGTTTCAGCTCAACGGTTGGTTTCACCCCAACGGTTGGCTTCACCCCAACGGATGGTTTCACCCCAACGGATGGTTTCACCCCAACAGTCGGTTCCACCCCAACGGTTCGTTTTACCCCAACGGTTGGTTTCACCCCAACGGTTGGTTTCACCCCAACAGTCGGTTTCACCCCAACGGTTAGCTTTACCCCAACGGTTGGTTTCACCCCAACGGTTGGATTCACCTCAACGGTTGGTTTCACACCAACGGTTGGTTTTACCCCAACGGTGGGCTTCACCCCAAAGGTTGGTTTCACTCCAACGATTGGTTTCACCCCAACGATTGGTTTCATTCTAACGGTCGGTTTCACCACAACGGTTGGTTTCACCACAACGGTTGGTTTCACCCCAACGGTGGGCTTCACCCCAAAGGTTGGTTTCACTCCAACGATTGGTTTCACCCCAACGATTGGTTTCATCCTAACGGTCGGTTTCACCCCAACGGTTGGTTTCACCACAACGGTTGGTTTCACCCCAACGGTTGGTTTCACCCCAACGGTTGGTTTCACTCCAACAGTTGGTTTCGCCCCAACGGTTGGTTTCACGTCAACGGTTCGTTTCACCTCAACGGTTGGCTTCACGTCAACGGTTGGTTTCACTCCAACGATTGGTTTCACCCCAACGATTGGTTTAATCCTAACGGTTGGTTTTACGCAAATGGTTGGTTTCACACCAACGGTCGTTTTCACCCCAACGGTTGGTTTCACCTCAACGGTTGGTTTCAGCCAAATGGTTGGTTTTAACCCAACGGTTGACCGCAACGGTTGGATTCACCTCAACGGTTGGTTTCACTCCAACGGTTGGTTTTACCCCAACGGTTGGTTTCACCCCAACGATTGGTTTCACCCCAACGATTGGTTTCACCCCAACGGTTGGTTTCACCCCAACGGTTGGTTTTGCCCCAACGGTTCGTTTCACACCAGGGGCTCGTTTCACCCCAGCGGATGGTTTCACCCTAACGGTTGGTTTCAACCCAACGGTTGGTTTCAGCCCAACGGTTGTGTTCACCCAACGGTTGATTTCACCCCACGGTTGGTTTCCCCAACGGTTGGTTTCACCCCAACGGTTGGTTTTTCCTCAACGGTTGGTTACACCCCTACGATTGGTTTCACCCCAACGGTCGGTTTCATCCCAACGGTTGGTTTCACTCCAACAGTTGGTTTCACCCCAACGGTTGGTTTCACCCCAACGGTTGGTTTTGCCCCAACGGTTCGTTTCACCCCAGCGGTTAATTTTGCCCCAGAGGTTAGTTTCACCCTAACGGTTGGTTTCACCCCAACGATTGGTTTCATCCTAACGGTCGGTTTCACCCCAACGGTTGGTTTCACCACAACGGTTGGTTTCACCCCAACGGTTGGTTTCACCCCAACGGTTGGTTTCACTCCAACAGTTGGTTTCGCCCCAACGGTTGGTTTCACCTCAACGGTTGGTTTCACCTCAACGGTTGGCTTCCCCGTCCAACGGTTGGTTTCACTCCAACGATTGGTTTCACCCCAACGATTGGTTTAATCCTAACGGTTGGTTTTACCCAAATGGTTGACCGCAACGGTTGGATTCACCTCAACGGTTGGTTTCACACCAACGGTTGGTTTAACCCCAACGGTTGGTTTCACCCCAACGATTGGTTTCACCCCAACGATTGGTTTCACCCCACCGGTCGGTTACACCCCAACGGTCGGTTTCACCCCACCGGTCGTTTCACCCCAGCGGTCGTTTCACCCCAACCGTTGGAGCAATACGTAACTGAACCAGCAACACGGACA